>JAGVSQ010004241.1:0-19816 GCA_022683975.1 Rhyacophila evoluta
TACCAGTTTTAAATAATTTAGAATTTAAAATCAATTTCCATCACGCACCATCAGTAGTAAATATTAATTATTTATTATTATTTAATTATAATAAACAAAGGCTAATAAAGATAGATTCAATGTATATTAAATACAAATCCATATGTCTGACTTTTAAATTACGTATAGTAAAAGAATAATAAATTTGTGGATTTAACGTAATAATTAAATATTGGTAGTTTGTCAGAGAAATATAATGCGTCTGAAATACAGTAAAATTAATATTAAATTATTGATACCACGCCCGTTAATATTTGACGTGGCAAAAACTTTCGACAAAGCAAATATGCAGGGCAAAATGACCCCGGTTTCCCGGGTTTGTTTACTGTTATTTAAACTTTGAGGCATTGTCAAATCGTTGTCAATAGTTGATAAGTTTGCCGAGGGTAAATTTGTCATTTGTGGCTTGTCGAAATTATAATATTATTATATCGCCAGTGTTGTGTTGATTTTGTGCGTTGGTCCGCAACGTGCTTTCTTCCAAAGCTCCTGGATTATAAGCGAAAGTTCCACTTGGACTGGGATGGGTCTGTTCAATTTATCATTGTACCATTTTGAAAGACTTTGTCTATTTTTATCTTTAATTTATTGGACTTATTTTTAGAAGACCTTGTATTATTATTTTATTATAATTTAATAAAGCAGTGAGCATATTATTCTTATGATGACCTTAAAGTATACTCGAATAAGTAATAATAACCTTTTGACTGTTAAACAATGATATTTCGCTGTAATGCCAATAAATGCTAATAGAGTTTGTCTTGAATATTTACGTCTTGATAGTAGAATATATGGATCTTCACAATGTGAAGACGTCTTGAAGGATAATGCTTCACTTGAATTTTTTTCTATTTAATACCAGTTCGACTCTTCATCTGTCGGATTGTAACAATCCAAAAATGCAGGACTGGATACCCATTCGATTGATCAATTCTGTTACAAAAAATTCTCGTGAAAAATAATCTGTCAAGACGTCTTCACATTATGAAGATCCATGTACTCTACTTTCGGAGTCGATATCTTCATACTGTTTAAATCTATATTCCGTACGCCCCTTACTGTTACGCTTCATCTTTTTCACACATGTGACCCTAATTAAAGTCGTCTCATGACAAAAATATAAAGCTTACAAGGGTTACATAAACTTTGTGCCAATCGTCACATGTTTTTGTTACTGATTTAACTATACTCTTATAAAAAAAAACTAGGCTTTCTGTGTATTGCACGTATATATTGTATTAATAGATTTTTATAACTCTTGAATTTTCTTTTTTTTAGGTGAGAATTACTTTTGTCGGCCTTGCTTCCTGAAAACGTGACATTATTTATGACAATCATTTGACCCTTCGGCATAATTGGATTCTGGAGCTATTTCTGAACATTCAAGGTTTGTTCTAGTTTCAAGTATTTTATATTTTATTCAGAATATCCTTGACAGTGTTATTTTAGATACATCAATATGTAAAATTCCACGGAGTAAATTTTATCAACAATATTATCGTAGACTTCTTTAAATAAACTAATTATTTTAACCAGTTATGGATGTGTTGTATAGGGTACGTTTTATGGTCCAGGACGATTTGATTTGGTCACCATTTTGACTAAGCTTGGCTGTTATTTGTCAGTGCATATTAAACAGCCGTAGAGAGAGGTTGATAACAATTTATTATAGAGCATCTAGCGCCACAAAGACCCATTTAAATCACTAAACATATTATTTAGATATAATAATTTGTAGGGAAATATCATTGCGGCTGGTTCAATCAATAAACAGAATAGCCGCTATTGGGGTACTGAATCCACAATTGATATAACTATGACCATTACGTTCTCAAAGAGTGCCTATGGTGCGTCACTTAGACCAACGGCATCACAGGGCCATATTTCTTTAAGAATGCTAGAGAAAATGATGTAATAGTTATAAATGAATTTTTTTGTACCCGAATTAGACCAATTGGCCTACAACACATGTGGTTCCAGTAGTGCCACATCATAGATGCAAATTTTGCGAGAAAAAAAATCATTGACCTGGAACATGAAACGCACCTATCATATTATCATATTTACAGTCTTAATTGTGGCTATGCACTAATTCTAGCCTACTACGCAAATACGATTGACTGTTCGGTCTGAAAATCCGGAACAGCAGAACTGAATGCCCAATTGGGTTGAGCAATTAACACTTCTAGTGAAAAATAATCTGTAAAAATATATCTCGCATTGCGGAGATCTATGTACTCCATTTTCAGATTGGATATATTCACACTTTGTAGATCCGTATGGTCCACTTTTGGAGCGAACTTGTTACAAAAGAATGATACGCTTATCAAAACATTCGGGTAATATTTGATATTAGAAGAATTCAAATATATTTCGAATGATTCGATTTTATTACTAAATGTACATATCACTTTAATAAACATATTTGGCTTTTTTTCCGAGAGCGATACACAAAACCTGATTTAAAAAAGAAATATTTATATAGCATGATATATCGCTCATGACAAAGCAATATCTCATATACCATACAGCAAAAAAATATAAGAGATGAAAAGAACTTTCTATAGTCAATATAAGTAAATCAAATTCCGTACTTTTTTAATGTAAACATTGAAAAATATTAGTTAATTTAATAGTAACATAAAAAAATATCGATTTTGACATAATGATGGTGATAGTGCAGGATGAAAAACGGCTGGTGGGTGACAGAAACTCCTAGAGGCGCCATGTGGCAGCCGTATGCTTCGTATAGAAAGCGGATATGGCAGAATAAGAACCGTATTCATTTTTCTAATAAATGTAATATTTGTCTAAAGATTAAATTCTGTGGATTACAATATGTTTTCAGAAGTTGACAATTAATGTTTGGTCTATAGAAGACGAGATAGGGATTGAAGATATATTTTTTAATGTTCTTTTGAAATTGTGTTGTGTGGTATGCGAGGTGTTGCTCTATCATGAGAGATATGCAAATGCCTGAATTATTATCGAAACAGCATTTATGTCAGCCATAAATCTTAATGTAAAACTTTAAAATAAAAAAATATTAAAAAAAGCTTTTAAAAACATAAATTATAATTTAAAAGATCTTTCGAGAGTTTATTTTCTTATACTGAGTAAAGATTAACATATTAAGTAACACAAGCTGAATACAAAAAGTGGAAAATTCTTAAATTTATCATTTTCTTAAAGAAGAAAACAAAAATTATGGGTCGTGGGTGGAGTTGGGTACATATCTCGTGCATACATAATTTCTTTCCTCTTGCATATTCATCAAAGTAACTTTAACAAACTGTGTACTTAATGATTTAAACAAACTTGTGTATCTTTTTAATATGAAAGCTAAAACGACGAGACGTAGCGTGGTAATTTACCGTTTACCGATGTTAATAGTTAGCATATCGACGTAGATGAAAATATCGACGTTGTCCTCATATTTTTTTAAGTAGCTCTTTTGGGTGTATACATGTAAATTTAGCTTTTGAGTTTGAAAAAGTCATGTGTTGTGAAATTCGCGACCAGAATAAAGCACACTACACCAATTGTATTGCTTTTTAATTAATATGTTATTATCAGACTTCGTAAATAATAATTCTAATTAAAATTTCAAATCAACAAATATACGTCTGTTGTGCTTCTCGTAAAAATTGTTTTGTGTAAGTTGCGTGCTTTTGTCTACAGTTAATTAATATTAATAAGTCAGTAAGTATATATTTTATTTTTTTATACCATGTTCGCTCCCAGCATGGAGCATATGGATCCACACGAAGTCGTCTTGGCAGATTGTTTTTCACAAGAATTGTTTGTCAGACAATTACTACGTAAGGTCGAGGCCAGACAGGAGCGAACGAAGGCTTGCGAGCGAATGCTCGGTCCGATGTGTACGGATAACCGGACGCTAAAACAAGCGAATGCTAGGATTCTGCCTTCGTTCGCTTCTGTCTGGACCCGGCCTAATGGGAATCCAGTCCTGCATTTTCGGATTTTCAAACTCCGGCAGATGGTGAATCGAACCTGCATTGTTAGGCGCGCACGCTACCAACTACGCTACCAGACTTAGTATAAAATAATACTTCGTAAAATTTGTTTTGTGTGGCTGACATCCTTTAGTTTTCCTACAAACGTTATATAATATATACTATAGTATCCAATACATATGATGTGATACTCAATAACTATACAAAATATCTTTCGTTTTTTAATGTATCCGTTAAAAAAAATGATAAACGATAGTTTATTTTCAACTAATAATATCGACTGGTTGTGAAGAACTAACTATGAAACTATTATGTGAGTAAGTATTTGAAAGATGTCACTCTTTATATATTTCATAACGTTATTTAAGATTCGTATTCTGCATTTCTATAAATATTTAAATAATACGTAAAGGTTTCAACCTACATATATTAATATTAATATATTTTATAAATGATGAAAGGCAAAATGATTTAGATCACGTCTATTCCGTCTGTAAATTTCTTAGGCTTACTGAATTATAACTCTTATTACTAAGAACTGTTTTTTTATGGCAAATTCAACAATTAGCTATAATAGTCTTCAATACATATTGTATTCTTAAAATACGATGTCCGCACATCTAAAGCCTACACGTTATGGATATCCTTATGCTCTTTATTCGAATAGGATTTGGTTATAAATTAAATGTTTAGGTGGTGTAATGTGTTTTTTTTTGTAATAAATCCAAAATAAGCAATGATTATTTAAGCAGTAAAAACGTCATAGAGCTTACAAATTTTCTTTATTTTATATTTGGCAATTTATTACAGCTATCAACTCTCTAATCTGCCATGTTTTTAATCGCCTTATTATTAAGATTATCATAGCGGATTAATAATGATATATTAACTTTTGTATGACGTATTTCTCAAACACAGCTTAATTAACAAAACGATAAATCAACTTTATGAGATTATTACAACAATAAAAATTCTTGTGACGAATATTAAAAAAAAAAAAAAGCTCACAGGTTGGAAAACTAAATAAAAACTCGCCTAAATAATATTTGGTGAGTAATATTTTTATCCGCTGTTGTGGCACAACTACAAACTAGAATAATTTATTATTTTCATGTTGTCACAATGATATATTACGGTCATTATCGTATTTACCGTTTGGGTGGCAGCATTGCTGGCTGCGTGGTATGTGAAACTGCGCTTGGCAGGCATTTTTTCAGGAAAGGCAGTAAATTTGGGCTTAATAAATATGCCTTCATATACGTGAATATATGCATATAAATCAGCTGATTTGGTTTTCGCCCCGCATAATAACGAGATATATTTTATTGACAAGAATTTCTTTTATATAATATTATATTTTATATATATATCACCAAGATTCAACGAACCACTGGTTACTTGCTTGTAAATTTAATCACTATTACAGAATTTGCTATTATTTCTCGTATACTTTGGCCAGTGAGTTAATATTGTTTTTTACATGGGTTGGAAAATACCCATTTCCAATAAATCGCGGTGTAAATACTATTTTCTGGACTGAAACCAAAGTCACAAGAGCGTTTTTTTTTTTGATCTTGGTTTAAATTTATTCAAAAGACATTTTTATATTTCAAAATTCGATTGACTGTGCTATTATCAGTTTCGTGCCCATCGAACATTCAATTGCAAATATCTGCAAATTTCATGATAAGAATTAGTGACGTAACCTGCTCATTAATATGTTTATCAATAAATATAAATGTACTGTACATTTTTTTTGTAAGCGTCAGCAAAATGTGTTCAAATATTTCCTTTCTTGTTTCCCTAGTAGTATTAGAGGTTAACGTATGCGCCTCGCATCCAAAAAGTGCAGGTTAGATTCTCGCATCTGAAAATGCCGGGCTGGATGTCAATTGTGTAGAACATTATTTGTATTCTGTCTGTATATATTATTATGACAATCATTTCTCGTGAACAATAATCCGTCAAGGCATGTCTTCACCTCCACACGGTATAAAAGATATCACATCATAATAAATAAAAGGTCCTGTTTTTTTGATGTTCTATAAGTAAAATTACACACGTAAATGTCTTTGAGTTTGCTTCTTGGTCCGCCGAACCTAATTTTTTTACGATCTGGTCCTTCCCAAAAAAACTTTGACGAGTCCTGCTCTAGTAAACGCGATACTCTCTTGAATATATATGTTCCAAAAGTAATTTTCAAAATAAAAATTCTATAATAAAATAATGGGGAGGTTAAATTAAAATATTTAAATTCGTTAATATCTTCCACTACTTTATCGTGAGTTTTGAATTGTCTATTCTTCCGATCGGTGGGATTCTAGTAACCTGGAAGACCAGCGGGTACCATCTATAGGACGTACTGAGCGAAACTGAAAAATACTGGCATAACGCAAAACGGCTGGTGGGTGACAGAGATTCCTAGTGGCGCTACTTGGGAGCCATATGCTCCGTATAAGAAGCGGATATGGTAGAAGAAGAAGAAGTTTTGTAATACCAGCTTAATGTATTCGCCTGCTAATTCCGTTAAAAAAAGTTTTAAATAAAGGATGATCACGCATGATTATCTTTGCTTATAATATTACGTCCATAGGTGCGATTTTGGGTAAAACGCGATGTAAGCAGGGGGGACTGACTTTAAAATTACCCGGTCTTATCTGTGTCCCAGTGGCGTACCTACGCAGGACATAGGTGGTGCCCGTCTGGGTAAATATTATCCCCGTATGAATATTCAATGCTCGTAAATGTGTTTGTATGGTACACACGGTGGATGGCTCTGCGGCTGAGAACCTTTGGCATTAGAAACGATTGGCACTATTTTTATATTTTACAATGAAAAATTGTGAATACATATCTTGATAAATAGGTCCATTTACTTTACTAACATAACATAGATCAAATATGTTATACATATCGTTTTTTTCATACTGAAAAATATATTTTGTGTGAATTTTTTTTTCAGAAAACGGATTTGAAAATTTGTAGCTACTTTTAACTTATTTGAAAATAATTTTATACTAAACAAAATTTCTAAAACTACATACAATATCGACCACAATCATATAAATATGATTTGTATAGTATTTCATTGCTTCTGATTGTAATGACATCTTATCAATGTAATGTATAATACTGGGCATAACAATCAACAATACGTGGCTGTTAATATAATAAATTTAATTTAATTTCGTAATTTAACAGTGGCAAAATTTTGACTATAACCGTATGACTACATCAATTCAATTGTATGCATTCGACTATTTGTTGTGTTTTTGCTATTTACGATCGTGGTCATATCTGGCGCAATGTTTAATATTATTAGAAAAAGATCAATAAAGTTTTAGGCTTATAACTTAATTTTATATTTATTTATATTATACATGTTGTAACATTACAAACTATAAGTTTAACAACACAGTATACATATGATTATAACGAAAATATTAAACATATTAAAATATAAAAAATAAATAAAATAATGAAAGAATAAATATATATATGTAAGAAAGAGGAGTGTCTACCAAGTTAGTAAGACAGATCCTTTTCTAATAATGTATATATGTACTAGCATCCATCTAAGCTCACTCTCACATAGGTGGAAGATATCAATATTCGAGGCAATCTCGTTAAACATGGACTAAATCCATGTATTAAGGAGTATTACATGAATTATGTTGTTGCATTTGTGGAGTAATACGCTTATTTAAAATGTATTAAATCATTATAGTATAGTATACAAATATGACAGAATAATAAATTAGATTTTCATATGGTAATATATGTTATGATTTTAATTATTTGGTTGACCAAGTCCAGATTTTTCTGACAGTTAATTCTGATTTAGTATGTTCTCGAATTATTATCTTTTGACAGTAACGTTTGGTATATTTTGTATGTAGTTGCTTTTCGAGTAAATTACCACAGTAATACTTTGCGAAGTGCAAATTGTTCACTACATCTGCCTCATGGGAATTTTGCTGAACTTTTAATCTGGCAGCAAATTGTCGACCGGATCCGCCATCAGCGCTGAATAATTATCACAGCTGGCTAAGGGAGTCGATGGGGGTAATTTCACCATGATCCACCGCTGCGAATGAGTGCATACAAGTCAAAGCACAGTAAAAACATAATCGTATAATGAGAAAACCATTGACTCATAATCTCATTACACCATTATTACATCATACACCACAATTTTTCCTTGACTATAATAAAAAGGATTACTGAATTTATTTAGTAGAGTGAGCATACTATTAATATTGCAAAAAAAAAATTAAATACTTGAAACAAATAATATTATAAATACATAGTTTTGTATTTTTTATACCATTTTCATTCCCAAAGTAGAGTATATGGCTATCAGACGCGGCGAAAAGAAACAGTTTTAATTGCTGGGAACCAACGTTTTACTTATAATAATCGTAATACATGTTTTTTTATATCATGTTCGCTCCCAAAATGAAGCATTTGGATCTAAATAGTGTGAACATATCCACTCCGAAAGTGGAGTATATGGATGGATCTTTGCAATGTGAAGGCGTTTTTTAGTTATGTATAAAATTTAAATTAACGATTTGACTGATATTTATGACTTTAAGAAGTGGGGGCAGCTGCTACTAGCAGCAGGATAAAACATATTCGTGCATTGCGTCCACTGGCAAGGAAGCTGGAATGATGTTCATGCTTCACTTTTTTTTCCTGTGCATATATTATGAGAGTAGTCTAAGTGAGTGCGACCGCATTTGAGTAAGCGTGAAGATGAAAAAGAAATCAAATTAATTGTATGCGTTCGATTATTTGCTTAGGTTTTTGTGTCAATTAATGATATGTTCACCATATTGATTATCGAAGAGAGTGGCGTATAGTATAATTTATATATTATAGTTTAATACGATATATGCACTACATATTTTTATATAAAGTTACTAATGGTTTTTTTTTTTTGGTGTTGATAGTTGAGCGTAAAAAAAACATTTATTATGGTGAATATATAAAAATATAACAAAACTATTTCGTGATACCAATATTGAATATTTTGAGAAGCACTGATTTTTTAGAATAGATATCAAAGTCATGTAATAAATTATCAAATAATAGGAAAACTGAATTAAAATTTATTCAAATAAATGATTTTCTATGGAACGGTTTTAGTGACAGCCAAGGATTAGCCACGGTTTAAGATAAATTGATCTTTATTTTATGGAAAATTCTCTGATTTATTACTGTCATTAGTATGCTACTAAATCCAGACAAGTCGGCCTTTGGGACATAGTTTTTAATACTTTTATAAAATATACGACGTCCTACAGCTGGCGAAAAGGACACTTCATAGAAACTCGACAGCAATAGCATCTATCTGAATAGAAATCGTGCGGTCTCTAATAGGGTTCCATGCAAAATGCACGCTAGAAAACTGCGAATGTTGAATTTGCACACATGTATATGTGATAATTGCGCACATTACATTTGCACACATACCCACATGACAATTGCGCGACATACAATATCACGTGTGGAAAAGTCAAAAATTACACAAGGCAATTGCGGTGGAGAAACCAAATAGTTTATTTAGAGCGAGCAATCACTATGTCAAAATTATTTTCCTTCGCATTTAATTGTGCTAAAAAAGCAATCCTGTAGTTTAGGTTAGAAGAAAAAATCCCTGTTCGCCATATTGTGATGGCTTCTGATGCCAAAACCAACTGATTCTTTTGCATCACATTCAGTTACATCACTAATTTTCCCTTCATCTTCATATATTCTTACAGACAAACAGCATACTCGGGTATATTTATGGCGTCCAGCAATCGCATTGAAGATTGTGGAACTTCTGATAAAGACCATACCATCATTACGTATTTTTAAGACTGACAGATGAAAGATAAATTTGTATTGTATATTAATTACAATAAGTAATAAGCAATGTTATATAACATCATTTTTACTTTTATAGCACATTTATTACTCGGTATGACGTATGGAGAAAAACTTGTATAGTGAATAGTGAGTTTCAAATTGTATAGTGAAAATCGAGAGCTACTCTAGTCAGTTCAACTAGCTTATCAGTTTTTTTAACTTAGTATCCGAGGCATCTTTTTTTTATCAAAAATTACTGTCATACGAGAAGCCAGTTTATACCTAATTATGAAACACTGACATTGCAGCAGATTTAATTGAGTGGAAAATTTTCCGCAGTTTTGGGTGGTTGCCTTTGTGACAATCAAGTGTCCCAAAATATATACTTAATGTAAACAAAAATACGTGTCTAAAAGTTAAAAAAAAACATTTATTTTATCTTATCTAACCACATTATCGTGCTTGAATTTATAATGTTTCAATACGGTGTTCTGTATTTAAGCGGTAAGAATACATCACCGTAAAAATATTATCTGAAACATTATTAGCCATCGTTAAAGCTCATTATACTTTTTCAAAAGCTCTGGGTGAACAAACGACAGACGCGTTAATGGTAGTATAAAAAAAGAAACAATTAAGACTGAATTTCAGATAAAAAAATGCCATAAAACCAGAGACATTAAACAGCTTAACGCTTTTCTTCCGACACTTATTTATGACGAGTAATCTAAAAAATTCCCATTATCACTGGTCGACAGTATATTGCAAGACTGTAACAGAATATTTTGAGTTAAAATGAGTATTATAAGATATAAGTTAGCGCTTTTCAGACGGAGAATTTTGATGCGGCACAAAAATGAAATACCGAGTCGCTTAACCGGTTTACTGCGGTTGTCACGAGCTCGTGTTGGAGCAGAGCTCACACAATACGCGCCAGACACGGTGTCGTGTTTTCTCTGCTGTATCAAGTGGTTAAAAACTTTTGAATATTGGTAAAATATTTCTTTTTTTAAATCAGATTTCATTTTTAACTTGACTATTTGATTTAACAATAAACAACGTCATATTTTTCATTATTAACTCATTGATTCTATTATAGTTTGATTTCTTATTGAGCAAATGATTTTTAATTTATACAATATGAATACTATGTATATTCATGATCGTTTTTATTTATCCATATACTATAGAAAATATTTATTTACTATGTATATGTCTGTACTATGTTTCCCCGGTAGCGTAGAGGTTAGCGTGCACGCCTCACGATCCAAGGAGTGTGCGTTAGATTCTCACGTCCATCGAATCCGAAAATACAGGACAATCTCAAAGCGAATGTGTATAAAAAGGTGAAATAAATAGGCGAGGGTCGTATTTTTATCACAATTTTAGGAAAACGATCCATATTTTCTTGAGCTATTAAAAAATCTTTTATCATACATCCTATTACCACATCGTTTCAACTTTTAACTTTCTAACAGTATCAACATAATAGGATTTCCACAGTTTATTAAGTACATTACCCGTATAGCATTGATTATGTGAATATTATGCAGCGCTGTGGAGGTACTCTGGTTTAAGGCTGTTAGCTGTCGTAACGTCTCGGGACTAATGGAAAAGAAACCAGGTCGCCTGAGCTGCAAGTTGGTGCAATGATTTGCCCCCCGCTGGCAACATGCATTAAGTCCCCTAACGCCCCCAAGACCCCCCCTGCGTCAGAGATCATTAACAGTTGTGTCTCAGAGAGTATTAGACTATTAAGAATCCGCCTTAAATTGCGCACTTAAATTTTTCCTGCACTCTCTTGTGAAATGAAAAATTAATGACATTTTCCACAATTACGTTGACGTATTTTTTTCAGTATTTCAAATTGTATAATGAATTGAAAATTAAGTTTACGGAAAATCGTGAGCTTTTAAAAGTTTTGTGTTATTTTTGAATTTTGAATTATGTAATACACATATGCAAATTATTTTCAAATATACAACTAAACAAAGCAAACAACGAAGATTATGTATGTTTATCGCCAATAAATTTCAATTCAAAACTAATTTACATTACTAGTATTATTGACTTAATATTTATGATACAAATATATAATACTTTTGCAATTTTTGTCACTAGTTAATACCTTCGTATGCTTTCATGTCATTCCGGCATCTGTAGATGTAGCATAATACGTCCTGTAGATAGTATTTAGCGTAATTCCAACACGCGGAAATTCAGTTGGCTTTAAGAATAGGCTGGTTAAATTTAACTTTCCTGAGACTTGCAGATTATCCAGATCCACCATTGTAGTGACATTTTTAGTGTTGAGTTGCAGCGTAATCTGCTTTGTCATTTCCTCATTACGGACAAAGTCATAACAACTTATCCCCAAAATTCGAAAAAAGTATTTATTCTTGAAGCTTTGTGTACGGCTTTTTAGAGCTTTTGTTATATTTCATCATTGATAAACGTAAATAAACAGATATTGTGCATGGAGGTATTTGCTTAAGTACTGAGTGATTCAAAGTATAATCAGATCTCTGCGCATGTATAACTTTGTCTAGGATAATGCAAAGTACACTTGTGGCGGAGTTCCTTTTTTATGAATAAAATAATATATTCATTTTATGACTCCACGTGAGCGGCGAGTATAATTTGCAGCTAATAACGAAATAAAAACATCCTACCTGCAAGCATCTAGTACAGGGATTGTAAACTTTTTTCCACCAAGAGCTTTTAAGATATTACTTGAATGAAAATATTTCAAGGGGTTCTCATCTTAAAAAATATATATATATTAATTGGATAATATAAAACATAACAAATTATATTTTTTACTGTGTCCTTTATGAAAGTGAAGCATATGATTGTTAAAATGTCCACTCTATAAATATAATATAATTATAAACTTTCGAGACCTCCAGTAGTTTTGTAAACGTGGGAATTAAAGCAATATTTTTTAGTTACTATGTCCACTTTGAATATAGCTTGATAGATAAACAATAAGTGAAAACTTATTCTATTAATTTTCAGAAGACAACGGTCAGGAGAAAAAAATTAATTATAAGATTTTACAAAATTACATTCATCACGGACTTAAAAAAAAATTGTCAGTTATTTTGGTGACTTAAGTGACCTTATACTTATTTGTATGAATTGGAAAAGTCAAAGATACATTTATCTCATCATGTATAAGCTTGTTAGCCGAAAGGTTAGTATGCCCAACTCACATCCGGGGAGTGCGGGTTCGATTCACAAATCTGCCTGATTTAAACAATCTGAAACGGCGTCGAGCAATCAAATGTCAGACAACTAATTAAAAATAATCCGCCAAGAAATGTCTTCATATTTTGGAAATTCATATGTTCCACTTTGTAATTTACTCGGTAAAAAATCATATAAAATACATTTGTATGTATTCTACATGTCTAGCCTTACCTAACCTAACCTATCAATAATATATGAGTATAATAAATACAACCAGAGATATACTCGTTGTGTAATGAAAGTTTATGGCTTTATTATCAAAACTCAAGTTTTTTTATGATTCAATGTTGCTATAAAGAAAGCTTAAATTTATTAAATATAAAATCTCATGGCAGGGCCAGGTTAAATGATCTCGTGCCTTATATAGCCCGTGGGCCGGATGTTTTCTACTTCTGTTTTTTTTTTTTTGTTCATTTCAATGTTTACTTTTGCACTTTTTTCTGTTTAAATATACATACGTTGGTGTGGGATTTTCACGTAGGCGACGATAAGGTAATGCTCAGTAGTACCAACGACATGTAAATTTTCGTATTTTTTTCTTTTTGAAATTCATTCGGCTTTCTATCTCCTCAGTCAGTATGTTTTTCTTTTTTTTTCTTCGGGTTTTATGTTATTTTTCGAGATTTAATTTTCAGCTCGTGACTATTCTTTTTTTGTTTCATTTGTAGGCTTGACCGCTCCTTATCGCAATTATTCAGGCGCGTTATGTTATTTTTTAATAAATATAACACAAATATTAATTTTAACTTTTAAAAAAGTTACTAAACACGCGGCTTAGAGTTCTTACAAAACACTTATTCAAAAATCAACTCTCTCACATGCGTATATACAAGCACATGCATTCATATCGATTGTGGAAAAAATAGTAAAACTTCAATTTTTAAAAATAACTTTTATTTAGTAATCTGAATGTATAAAAATTAATACACGTCATATCAAATGGATATAAGCTGAAAATGCCAAATTAGTGTCAAAATTCAGCTTTTAAGTTTAAAAAAGGATGGCATATGAAATTAGTGACCAGGAAAAGGAGCTCCGACTGTGACACTAAATGTGATTGGAACTTATTAAATTAATATGACATTGAGTAAATAAAATACCGGTTTTAGTCTTCTTGCACTTGCAAGTTGTGTCTATAGTGTCTTGACTTTGGCTCAAAATCTTTATTAAATAAATGTTTTTTGTGCCTCCTGTAAATTTTGTTGGAAACGGAGTGGATATCCTCACTCTATGTAGATCAATATGCTACACTTTGGGAGCAAAAATGATAAATATAAAATATGTAATTCGTATAAATGCTCTTGTATTTTATTTTTTTGATGCATAAAATGCTGTTTTGCCATACAGATTTTACTTATGATGTCATTTGAAAATAAATGTTTTAAGTTAGACATTAGAAAATTTTGCAAAAAAAAAAACTATGATTGAAATTAAAATGAGTTTAATGATTTTTCTATCTGATGATTTTTTACAATATCTTACATATTCATAACCCTCATTGAGTAGTTCAATAATTTAAAGCTATACTATTGTAAGTCTTTCAAACTTTGAATTGTTGATCTGAACTCTGATTATAATAATTTATATATAGCCTTGCTACATTGTGGGGCATTTAGATTTTATTGAAAATTATGATTCTCATTGACGAGCAATTTTAATTAGAAAAAAAATCATGAAGTAAAGGGTTAAATTGTAAAGACGACCTAAAAGTTCAAATACCTTCTATGAAATTGTCATCCTTAAAATGTTAAGATCCATATGCTCCACCTTCTGAGTACTGTAGGAATAACTACAAAGAATTTTTGATATTTTTAATTATGGCGTTTTTATTCTTGTCTAAGTTATATTTTTATGAAAAAAATACAAAAAATTTCAGGCTATATTAAATACCTTAAATATTTATTTACACGTATTTATTGTGTTGAATGGCTGATTTTTTTTTCTTAAAAAGGATTTTTTAATTTACATTTTTGTCTGTTTATTAAGTAACTTCTGTTATACGTTATTGTAAACAGGAAGTATGAGCCGTTAAAAATATTGCATCGGATAAACTCGAGGCTTATTTTTGCTTTTCGTTAGTCAAACGGACCGCTTCAAAAACAGAATCATAAAGATAACGTGAAACTCAGCCGCTGTGGTGGATTTTTCATTTGTTAAATACGTCCAGGCAGAGGTTTTCAAAGTTGCGTAATGACGTGCGACACCAGCAAACAGATGGAGAGACGCCGGAAAGAATAATGTCAACCCCGAAAAACCCTATTGCTTCGTTAAACTCGGAAAAAAGTAAACTGCTTGGGTCCCGCCTTTAAAAATTTTTTTTTTTTATTTATTTAGGAAAATATCGTAGTTTTCCATTTTAACTATTGTATTTTAAGTTAATATAGAGTAATTTACAAAGAAAAGTGTAAAATAAAAAAAATGCAAACATGAATCTATTTCTTTATTTAGAATTAATCTTACAATTTGTATAAACGACAAAATTCAATATCTTATTTAATTGTTGATTCGGTAAGTCCATAAAATTTTCCACACTTGTGTGCAATCACATAAGTCAAGTTCTGTTAAGAAAGTGCTTTGTTTTAAATAAATAATATATCTTTATTACCTCGATCTCAAGAAATGTTTTATGATTTTTATAATCAACTGCCTTCAGTAAATATGCCTGATAATGCTCTAAGTTTATGGGATTTAGATGAAAAGTGGATGGAATTGTATTTATAACTCATTTTAATTTTAATTTTATTATTGTATTCACTAAAAAGCTGTATTGTAAAAAGTTATTTTTTGACTGTGTGGTTGTCTAGCCTGGCTACTTAAATATATATACGTGTACACAGAAGAAAGAGGGCTTAAAAATATAAATGTTAAATTACAATATAGCACGTTTGACCCACTGGCTGCTACGATGCTTTTGAAAATTTTAAAATGCTAGCAAAGATTTAATCACGAAAAACTATTTATAAATAACACTATTTTTATGAAAAATATTCACTGTATATAATACAAAGACGCAAAACTATAGCTCTCAATTGACATTTCTCACTGGTATCAAGAAAAAAAATATATCGTTATTTAGCAGTCGAAAGTATTGTAGAATTATTCAATAAGCTAAAAAAATACTGTGCTTTTAAGTAGGTTAAGCGTTCGATAGATAGCATTGTAGAGCTAAATATTCTGCAGTTGAGGATTTGAATATCGAAAAAAAATAACGAATATTTTTGCTTCAGAAAGTAAAAATAAATAATTTCTTGCATTAAAAGAATAAAAAAATCACATTAAAAGATAGAAAAAATATTTAATCATAGATTGAAACCGAAAGTTTTGATTTTTTCAGTGAGGGTTTTGCTTGAATGATTGTCATAGTTAGATTGACGTGATAAACAGAAACTTATAACATTGCTACAACTTGTGTGTATCATTTACTAGATATGCCTTTACCTATAACTTCCACCTTTTCCAGTAACATCTATCACACAATTTCGCAAAATAATAATATAACCTCATCAATTCAGTAAGGCAATTCTTTCAGTTTGCATAGTTGCGAATTTATGAATATCCTTATCACATTATTTCGTAGTTTTACCATTTTTTTTTTTTTGAGAATCCCTGTGTAATACGTTGCAGTACGTTTGCCTTGCCTTTGAAGTATCAGGCCTGAAGCCAGCTCCAGACCGCACCCTTTGGCTATAGGATTAAAATCCCTCAGTGGGTTCCCCGAACATCGTTACCCGCCTCTGCTATGTACAGGTTGACCGTTTTTACAGACCAGTTTCCTTCCATCTCGGGGATTTCCCCATATTCTTTGCTTCTTTATCTGCAGTGTATTTCCTGGAAAAGCTTTGAGATTTTCTTTCTGTACATAAAAATAATAACGAGTATATTCTGCAGCAATAATAATGTAAACATAAAAATACATCGTATCGATAATGTTTGAAATTTACTGTGCTAGCAATTAATTGATATTCTATATTATTGTCTCTGATGCTTTGAGAAAATACATAATAGTACTTGAATAATTGTATATCATTTTCATTAAAAAATGTTTTATTTTTAATGCCTTTCAATACATTTATAAATATATACAAATTGAAAATAAATATTAAATATACTCATCAAATTAGTCTTAATATTAGAACAGTGTACTTTAAATATTTTTTAGTGTAGAGTAGTTTTTAAGTAGAAAAAATACAATAATAATACGAAGCCTACCAATTAAAAAAATTATAGCGGAAACGAGATTTTTTATACAAATTATTATTTCAATTGAATTCTTCTTCTTATACCTTGTTCAATCCTATTGTGAAGCATATGGTTCTACACAGTGTGAAGATATCCACTTCGGAAGTGGAGTATGTGGATCTCCGCGATGTGAAGACGTCTTGACAGATTGTTTTTTATTATAATCGTTAAAACCGATAGATGTGAGAATCAAACCCGCATTCCCTGAATTGCTAGGCATGCACGCTTACCTCTACGCTAACTTGGGAGACAATACGATATATCGAGCGAATCCGTAATTTATATTCCAGTTAACATTCCAATGTTATACATCGGTTTTGTTTTAAGCCTACCTATGAAAAATTTAATAGTTCACAATGTTTATATTTATTAGTTCACAATAGTTTAAAATCAGTCTTGATTTTTTTTCGATAATAGGCCTCATTAAAGTACATTCTAGACTTCGCAATTATTGTAGTGTGATGATTTGTAGCTATACAAAGTCTGATTATTAGCTAAAAACTACTTTATTTAATTTTTATAACTGCGTGTATTTAATTTATTTTTAAGCTACTCAAATTTGTAGCGACTTTCTGTCATACCATATTAAATTTCTATGTACAAAAACTTATAATTGCGTGACAGACGCGTTTTTTCACAACTTCCCTCTACGAGACACAAGCCAGCAACAACGCAATAGTTAATAACAATAAATTTCGATATAAACCACGTAAAAAGTGTGCGAAAAACAACTTGTTTCAATACTTGGTTGTAAACAATATTTTTAGTCTCTTGTTAATCATCAATGATGGTGCTTCGAGTTGAAACAACCACGATTGACTAATTGAAATAATATGTGAAAATTTAATGTCGCTAATTTTCACTGTTTGGGAGAATTTCATGTGATAGACAGAAACATATGTGTACGTTCTGTTTTATAATATGGATTTTAATACATAAAACTTTGTTGATGTAATAATTGCAATGCATTGGACACGGAGAGTATGTAATTTTTATTACATTGTGTTTAATGCCCTCTGCAATTGCAGTGTTACCAACAGCACGCTCGATTTATTCCCTGACTTTCATGGGGAACTGTTTATTCTCTGCGGGAAAATATCGCGTGTCCACTGGTATTACTTGTCTCTGGGATAAAATGATAATTACTTATTATTTTTATTCTGACCCCACGTCATAAAAACAACACGGCGAATCGAGAACGCCCTTAATATTGTATTTTTGATACATAACGTGTTGTATTAATGGGAGCTTTTTCCTGCCCACTGTACTGGATATATTACATTAAATTTTATGTCTGTTGACATGTAGTTATTTGAATATCGGGCGCCTGTAATTTAAGGGTGTATTTATTGTTTACGAAAAGCTTAGTTACAATCGTAAATAATGTGTAATCGAGCTTTTAATGTAAAAATTATAACAGAAACTTTTATACTATCATTAACAAAAATTAAAGATGTAGGACAGGTTTACGAATAGTAGGATTAGAGCAATTGTCTAACAACCGATTTCTACGATAAAGCAATATGTTGAAATAATTTATTGCATACATTCTTTTTTTATACCATGATCGCTTCCAAAGTGGCGCATATGTATCTATACAGTATGAAGATATCCACTCCGAGTGGAGTATATGGATCTCCAAAATGTGAAGACGTCTTGACAGATTAATTTTCACGAGAATCGTTTGTTAGTTCCATTAATATAAAAGTGTACTTGCAGATGGATAGGATGATTTTAAATTTGACCGTAATTTCAGTTGATCTATCGGTGGCCAAAAGTATAGCATACGCGCTTTGAAACCGGAAATTGCGAGTTCGATTACTTCATCTGCTGGATTTCAAAAAAAATCAGGGTATGCCATGCTGTATGCTAGATAAGTTAAGCAAATGGCTGATAATTAATTCTCCCGATCGCGTAGAGGTTAGCGTGTAGTGTCTCGCATTCGGGGAATACGGGTTCGATTCCCATATCTGCTAGATTCAAAACATCTGAAAATGGATGATTATCGGGTTGAACAATTTTTGGGCAGCCAATTCTCGTGAAATAAGCAATCAAAATGTCTTAGGGTTAGAGTTAGGTCTATTTAATATTTTGACTTTGATTAAAAGTCAATAAATAAATGTTTTTGTACTTCCTGTAAAATTTGTTTTGTGTGGGTTACGTCCTTTTTCATTCCCACGGTTGATATGGATCTATGCAGTGAAGAGATGTCCACTCCGAAAATGAAGTATATGGATCTCCGTAATATGAAGACTTGCCTTGACATATTCTTGCTTATCAGAATTTGTTATCAGACAATTACTCAATCCAATTGGAATCCAGTACTGCATTTTCAGATGTTAAAAGCAGATGTTGGAATTGAACCTCCATTCCCTGGATTTAGATTAATTGATTATACTTTTTCTTCTTCTTCCATGTTCGCTCCCTAAGTGGAGCATATGGACACCACGTGC
>JAGVSQ010004242.1:0-19815 GCA_022683975.1 Rhyacophila evoluta
CGGGATACGCCTGATTAAGACCAGGTGTGAGGACGGGGCGGGTGGATGGTGGGCAGGTTAACAATTGTTAAGACCGTAAAGAATTTTTTACTTGCACCAAAAATAACCATATGACAAAGCTATATATTCTGCGTCAGTTTAAGTGCGATGTGAGATCACAAACTGTGTTTTAAGGCCGGAAAGATATTTAAAAAATTAACGTTTCTACGTTGAAATATAAATAAATAGTACAGCTAATCGATTACAATTATATTAAAATATGTTTGAAGTGCATATTCCAGCCCAAGAGATTCAAACTTTAAGCTATGTTTTTGCCAAAAGAACTCTCATTTTAAAATATCAAAAACTATATAATATTAATTTAAGGTTCTTGATTAGTTGAACAATATTGTAATACAGCGTTTGAAATGGTTAACCATCATACAATACATTTTAATTAATCGCTTATTATTCTGCCATGTTACATAACTATCAGAGCGTTATAATTTATTTTTACATTATTTATATGAAATTGAATGTTCAATTTACATTCTTGATTGTATACAGAGCTCTACTCACCATGCTAATGCTAATTTTATGGGCATAATTGTGCACGTATAATAAATAATATATCAAAAGTGTGTATATCAGCTTTTAACGTAGTTTTAGTTTCATTGCTACAAGGAAAATTATAAGCATTTAACTACCGAAGGTTGCTAAAAAATGATTTCACATAATGGGGAAAATACGTTCCATGTCTAGAAAATATAATCGTCTTGGAAGACCTAATAACTGAGGATTATGTTTGTATTTTATTACATAGAAGACGAATTATTGTTCACGAGAACTGCTGACAATTACTCAACATAATGGGCATCCAATCCTGCATTTATGGATTTTTGAAAAATATATACTCGTGGAAATTGACCCTGCATTCCTCGGATTACGAGGCGCACACCCCACCACCGCAGACATAATTACACAGTTTTCGCTATTAACTAAGTAGGAATGATTTAATATAGAGCCATCAAAAAATTTTCGCAAAACGTTTGGTCTCATAATAATGGCGAGGAATTCAGTGTTGGTATGCTGTTTAGAGATTTTCTATTAAAATACTATTTCACTTAGCGACATAGCAGACGTATTAGAAGTTTTTCTTTTCCAGCCAAGCTATAAAAAGAGGTTAAAAGAGTTAAATACAAAGTTTCTTAAAATAAACCCATCCTAGGCAAAGTGCATATCGTATTTTATTACATCTCGTCGAGCTAATCTACTGATAAATATACAATGTGGGTCATTAAAACTATAAACGGTTATATTACAGGCATAATGCATCTGAAAAAACTAATTTCTGCACTGTTTTACAAATGAAGCTAATATATACTACGATATCATTAAAACTTAGCCAAAAATTATCATTCTAGCAATCTGAGAAATGCGAGTACGAATCCCCATCCGAAAAAGCAGAACCGGATACCCATCGGGATGAGTAATTGTCTAACAACTCTCATGAAAAATAATCTGTCAGGATGTTTTTACATTGCGGAGATCCATATACTCCTCTTTCGAAGTCAATATCTTCCCACTGTATAAATCCATAAGCTCCACGTTGAGAGCGAACATCGTATTTATATAAAAAAATAACTCTACTAAAGTAATACGAGAAATTGCAACGCCTTATTTTTCTTACAGAAGATATCTTTCAAAGAATGTCTGAAGTGAATTTAGTCACGTAGTATAGTGTATTGAAATATTGTACACATACGCACAACTTTTTATAAATAATCATTCGCGTATTAAATAATTAATATGTGTAAGTTTTAAGATATCATGTAAGTATTGTCTTTTCGTTCATTTTTACATAGTTAACTACGCATGCTGTTTTCAGCTGCATGGCAACCCAGAAGTTATTCCGTTGCAAATAAGCGTGTAGGAAAAAGCTTTTTCCTCGAGCATGAAAACGACTCGACACATTAAAAAAATAAAATAACACGGCGGGACGAGAGCGAGAGGTTGCCTTCCCACTCAAAAGCATAAGTTAATTTAAATATGGCCGGCCAATAAAGCGGAGCACAATATCAAGCCAGTCGATCCGCCGTCTCGTTTAAAATCACAAGTAAAACAGCGTATATATGAATTTTATAATATTTAATGTCATGGTGTCGGTCTTAATATAAAAATATAATTTACACTGATTTATTTATTTATTTTATACATGTTGTAACATTACAAATTATAAGTTCTAAACATTAACAATACGATATACGTATGATTATAACAAAAATATTAAAATATAAAGAATTAAGAAATAACGTCTACCGAGTATGTCACATAGACTCTATTCTAATAATGTGTATAATAGGATCCACCTAATTCACTCTCATTTAGGTGGAAGATATAAAGGATCCTAGTGTTTCTGAAGCATTTTCACGCGATTGTAAAAATAATCCATATAATTAAGTAATACTGTGCGCTTGATGGAAGCGTATATTAAATTGGAAATTATAACACTATTGCAAATTGCAAACTTTCATATAAACCGATTTTTACAAAATGGAGTTCGTCTTTTGGCAACGACAGCGACATTTAACCGACATTATATACATTTATAGCATGTTCGCTCCCAAATTGGAACATATGGATTAATACAGAGTGAAGAAGCCACTCCGAAAGTGGAGTATATGGATCTCCGTAATGTGAAGACGTCTTGATAGATTAATTTTTACAAGAATTTTTTGTCAGACTCAACCCAATGGGCATCCAGTCTTTGAAGACTGGGAATGTGAACCCAATGAGAATCGAACCCGCATTCCCCGAATGCTAGGCGCGCACGCTACCAACTACGCTATCAGAGAGACATTATTTTTATTAAAAATAAAATAATTTTGTTAACAGTTCTTTTGGAAATGATATACAAGAGTTTGTAGAAATTTGAAAGCAATATTATAGCATACAAATATAATTGGGGTAAATATATTATGTGAAACATCTGCCTATTAAAAAAGATAATCACTTATGCGAATGATTGGCCACTTCAGCAATTATAGTGGAGATCAAAATGCATGTTAAATCAGTTAGTTATTCTGTATTATATTATTCCATTCCATATTTTATGTGAGTAAATGAAGTGATAAAAGAGCTGCTTGTATTTTTTTCAATAAAATTGTTAGAGTTTGAGATTTGAAAAATACTTTGCAACAGACTTTTAAGCCCATAACTAGATACCGAGTGCACATACGAACTGCAAGTACTCACTAAGATTTGTGATCTGCAAACAATACAACTAAATATTTATTATCATGTAATAATTTTCTATTTCTGTGTTAGACAAACAGCATATTATACTGTAGTTCAAACAGGGTTGAGGTACACAATCGCACTGTTTGATTTATTATTACAACAATACTTTCTGCTATCATATTTAATGCTACATGAATTAAACAGAAGCACAGAAAATATAGCTGTGCACTTTGAGCTTTATTTTACTCAATTTTAGTACTTTGATGTGTCACTTAGCAATCCTCAGCAAGATTAATATATTTGCATCATTTCATAACTACGAATTTAAACTAGATGCAAGCGAAAAATAAATAAATCAAAGTATTCTCCGAATTTAGTACCACGAATGATTTGTTGTCAGGTCAACTTGATTCTAATAAATCGATAGATATCATTTACAACACAATTTTAAAAGGTTATTATTAATAATGTGCTGGCGTAAATATGTAAAAATGAGATCTCAATTACTTATGTACATTATAAATTCATTACGTACATATAAATCAATATTAAAGTAAAAATTGACCAAATACATACGTCAGAAATCAAATAGTTAGTAAGTAAACATGTCTGCCTATAAACCACTGTATCAAAAAGCTTTAAGACAGGCAAATGAGTATGCTGGGAGAGCGGTTTATCTCACAGTAAACTGACACAGGTCTTGAGGATGTTTATATAATATGTAGTCGAATTATATTTTTTTAAATATTCCCGCCTGCAACAGATAGCATTCGGCATTCGCCGGGCGTGGCTGGCAACCCAGTGGTCACCAAGTTGGCATGTGTAGCAAGCAGCAAAAGCGGCCACACCAGTTTGGCGTCTTTTTCCTGGGCCTTCTTAACGACCTGATCCGCGATGTGATCGGTTGGGTAATCAGAGAATATGCAATCACCTCACTACCTCGTCTTGGCTTTCGCTGGCTAATAATAGAAAGAACCTGTTTTGTTTATTTGCCGCGCTAAAATAGGAGTACATGTTACACTCTTGGTGATGGCGATATGACATTGATAACTAGACACTTGTAAAAATACGGTTATATAATCTAATTTAATTATGCCTTTCTTTAGGTTTTGTAATAGAGACTGCACAGGTGAATACTGCAATTTGCAACGTAATGAGTACCATCATGCTTAAGTTGAAAAAGAGATCTTTTAAAGTCGGTTCAACAGTCCGTCGAATCGGTCGGCCATTGCGAATTTTCTAGTTTAAAACAATGCAACGTGGTGTATACTGGACGAAAAAGCAACTGAATGTGATTTCAATTACATGTTGTAATTCTACAAGAAGTCTAAATTTACGACTACACAAAAAACGTGATAAATAGTCATTGAATTATAATTTCTAATAAAATTAATCACAAAAAGAGACCTTTGATGCTAAAAATTAAGTCATCAGAAACATTGAGAAACTTTTCGAAAGGCACAGTCTGAAATACCGTGAAAAGAAATTTATTATAAAATATCTTAGATATAATACTTATACGTCATACAGATAATAAGAGGATAGCAAAAATCATTAGAAGACGTCAGATGAACGGTAATTTACGGAATCAGTTTGCGTGAATTGGTTTTCAAATGAAATAACGATTCGCATAGCTTTCAAATGTGTAATTCATATACCTTACTGATGTATTATATTCTTATGCTGTATTATTTATTTGTATTTGGTCTCCCCGGTAGCGTAGAGGTTAGCGTGCGCGCGTAGCAATCCGGGGAATACAAGTTCGATTTCCGCATCCGTGATATTTTTAATAATCCAAAAATGCAGAACTAGATGCTCATAGGGTTGAGCAACTGTCTGACAAACAATCGTGAAAAAATATCTGCTGGGACGTGTTCACATTACGGAGATTCATATATTCTACTTTCGGAGTCGATATCTTCACACTGTGTAAATCCATATGCTCGAATTTAGAAGCGAAGATGGTATAAAAAATGCTTTTTAATTTTTCAGTCTCTTTTTCGCACCAAGCTTAAAAAACGTACGAAATTTAACTGAATAATTTGCATAGTATTTTCAAATACGAAGTCATGAAGTTAGTATTGGTTTTATTTAGCTCAAAGTCGTTTGAAAAATGATTAGTTCTATAATATTATAAGTAAACTGAGTAGTGAATCGATTTTGTAATATTTGTAAAATAAATGCGCGGAACGTGTAATAAACCAGGGAGTAATTGAAGTATCAAATAAGGAGTCGGTTGATTTGATATGTATAATACTAGGTGTGGGTATGGGATAAAAACGACTCGACCATAGGCACGGTGGGTATGTATATGTCAAGGCATTATGGCACTAATAAAATTACATTGATATTGAATACGGCTCAATAGCCGATCGGACAGCCATCCAAAACATTTTTCACAATTCAATAAAACTCACGTTAATTCTTTACCCGTAGTAGATGATATCACGAGATGTGACTTTTTAAGAAAGAGTTTTTAAAAGTATTTTTTTAGTAAATATGTCAGTCTGCTCGTCATTATTGTTAATATCTTAAATTGTCACGTGGTGGCGTAGCTACATATTCAGAGCCTTGGAGCAAGTAAAACCTTTTCCGCTCCTTTATAGTTTTTCTTTTTTTAGCTCTTACGCTTACTAAGAATATTACTTGCGCCCCCCAATAATATATTGCAGCCCCCCGCCATGAATCTTGAGCCTGGAGCAACTGCTCCTCAGTAGCTACGCCACTGTCATCGCTTACTTGAGTGTGTTGAAATTAAAAGAAAGGCTTTCGAATTATGTAAATTATTCTTCTTCTTATACCGCATTCGCTCCCAAATTGAAATATATGGATCTATATAGTGTGAAGATAAAGCGGAGTATATGGATCTCTATAATGTGAAGACGTCTTGACAGATTATCAGAATTGTTTGTCAGACAATTGGTAAACCCAATTGGCATCCAGCCCTGGATTTTTGATTTTTTTAAATCCGACAGATGTGGAAATCGAACCGGATTACCCGGGAAAGCTCTAAAGCCTTGTCAACCGATGTGTTGGATACAATGAATATAAACGGTCGAATTAATATGATGAAGCACGTTAGTAAAAAAATATTATTAAAGTAAACAAGAGATTTTTAATGTTATAGCTACATGAAAAGAAAAAAACACATTAAAAATACGCCAAGTTAAATGATTTGGGACAAAGAGTCGTCGGTTTTGATTCATAAATCATAGTGTCGCGCTACTTCTGTCACACGTGACGAACTGTCAACTTTAGATTTATATCGCGCAAACTTCCTCGTTTAGCTAACAAAATCAAATCACGGAAATATGAAACGACCGGGAAGTGGGATTCGCGACATGTTTTAGTCACATTAATAAGCGGACATTGATTCGGCCAATTGACATTTCAGTGTTGTGAAAATATTTCGTGCGAAATATCAAATGCTCACAGAATGAATGAAATAAAACAGCTGAGTTATGAATGAATCAACGGTGATTATAAAACTATGATAAATACATACTCCTTTATCTTTTACGTGCTCCTGATCGCAGGGATCGAGCAACAGGTGAAGGAACATATTATGGTTCTCCAATGTGAACATTTATCTTGGCAGATCATGTTTCACGCAGATTGGTTGCAAACCGATGGTTTAAAGTATTAGTCATCCATGCTTTGCACTAAATACGTTAAATAGATTTTTATGCAAGCGGAACAAATGATAAGCTGAGACCCAAGGAAGTGTTTTCGGTAAAATCTGTTGCTGAAATTTCTGAAGAATAAACATGAAATGTAATGTTTATTAATAGACTGATGTCTAAATAGAGTTTTTGAAAATTATATTTATTTTAAACTAAAGAAATTATCCAAATAATTTACACATGCTATTCGGAAATAATTATATTGAAAGTCGCACGTTAAATATGCAGCTAGAACGTGACGTATTAAACGTTGGCAAATAGGTTGCGACTTCTAAAAGGAACAACGGTGACATAGGCATACTTGAAGACGGGATTCGATCCTACTGATTAAAACTGGTTAATTTTAGCGGTAATAATATGTGATGACTAAGTTATTATAAAATGAAAAACGTTTCTGTAGCCCTGAAACTAGCTGTTTAACATTGTAAAGTGATCTTATCCAGTAGCGCTTTGTCTGTCCATCTGACACCGGACAGTAACGTTGTAGATATGATTCATTTGATAATATTGATCACGGTTAATATGACGCCACGATGGTTCAAGATTACTGGACCAGAGTTTTGCCAACAAGTTGAGACTGACTGACAAGTGACACGTCTAAAACACCTGACAAATTACTGAACAATTATAGATATTTGAAGATTTACCGATACCATTTACTATAATTACTCCACTTCTAAATGATATCCATCCCTATAACCTCCAATTCTTGATCTCATTGAATTTAATCGTTTCATCGATGACATTGACCGATTCTGGAACTATCCAGTGTATACTATTACAGTATCATATAAGTTATAGAGCAACGCTAATTTGTTAATTTGTGATATCCGTAATATATATATTTTACCATGTTCGCTCCCAACGTGGAGCACGTGGATCTGCACAGTGTGAAGATATCCACCATTAAAGAAGAGTATATGGATCTCCGCAATGTGAAAACGTCTTGACAGATTATTTTTCACGAGACAAATATTCAATGGGCATCTAGTCCTGAATTTTTTGGATTTCTAAAACCAACAGATGGGTAATCAAACCCGCATTGCCCGGATTTCTAAGCGCGCACGCTACCAACTATGCTACCGGAGAGACAATATATATATACATTATTTTGCGAAATAGTTGATTAGCTTATTTTGTACAATATGAAACTGCAGTGCTGAATAAAATGGACCCGGATAACACGCTAATAAATTTGTTGCAATTTGTGTCGTGAATAAAAAACTTGATACAAAATAAATAATTATAATATCGTCGCCAATATTACACGAACACATAACTCGATTTTTTTAGTTCAAGTCACTTAGTAAAATATATTTTTAATTTTTGCAACCTCTTAGTATCGTTGGGACATTTTTATATTAACACATAATTTTACACCAATGATACGAAAGATTGCAAAAAAATAAAACTATACTTTATAAAGTGACTTAAGCTAACAAATCGAGTAACGTGTCCCTGCAATATTGGTGACGATATATTGTATGCATGTACTAAGTTATGGAGTCAAATGAAATCTGTTGAAGAAATTTTTAACTAATAATATTTAACTGTCTTGCTGCTAATATTTACACCAGGGAACCCACGCGCTGCATCGCAAAGAAAACTTGTAATTTGAGTGCTATATAGTTTGAAATAATTTAATTAAACTGGGAACCGGTAGTTGGAAATGCAGAATTGTCGCAAGCTCGATACACAAGTCGAACTCAATGGAATGAGCAAGATAAAGTAGGCTATTTTTAGTGTTTTCGGTAATGAATTTGTCTGGTAATTAATATATCTACTCGATGCAGATAAGGATTGTTGGTCACGCGAGTCGTGACACTGAATCACTAAAACCGCACGCTAACAACTCAATACGATAAATGCAACTCGAAAGTGAATGCATTTGCAACCGGTCATTTATATATTTATCGTTCCAGACTACAATTGACGCTAAACGTCGCTGCGAATACGAATTGATTTTGCCGAAGATACTCAAAACACGTTTCGCGACAAATATTTATTATTATACATAGTATAAATGTAGATGAGGTGGTGGAAAGATTTTCAGTTGATAGATTTATTGCAGGCCGTGGTGCAGAAACCGTTACTAAGGCCGTTTTGCCACGTCAGCAGAAATATTTTCTTCTTTCAACCGTATACACGCCAACGACTCACCGGTGAGTCGGCCGATGACGTGCTCTATACGCCAGCGTCTCACCTGTGAGTCGGGAAGATTTCTATTACCAAACGTAGAATATTGCAGGTCTGAAAAATGGTTTGGATATAAACTCATTAAATCATTAATGCATACGCATGAAACATATGATGCGAGGTCACACCAAACATCTGTGAGTCTCAAATATTGTGAGTCACATTATTTTTATTGCATGTTTTAATATCCCCAAAATCTCTAGCGTACAGGGAAAGATTATATACTTCGCAATTGGCAGTTATAGAGTTAAGAAAGGTGCCTCCTTGGAGCAGGTAAATTTCAAATCGCAGGGAAATTAATTGTCGTATTTACGTGCCGCTGTTTTACATATATTTTTTTCAGACTATGTACAATATATAAGCCAATATTAACAGGTGCAATTACTATTCCTCCTTCAAATATCTAATATTATGTTGTAAACTAACAGTTGCTTTTGCTTGTGATGCAAAATTACAAATGGTATTTTAAAATTGAATAATGAAATATTATGATATTTGTTACCATACTCTCCAAAAGTTGAGTATATGGGCCCTTCAGAGTGTGAAGACATGCCGTGACAGATTATTTTTTACGAGAATTAGTTATAAGCTAATTATTACAGCTGATCCTACATATTTTTAAATCCAGCAGCCTTGGAAGTTGAACCAGCTATATCCGGTACCGAAGCGTAAAAGCTAATATCTCGGCTTCTGGTAGACAGCACATTGTTGCCAATATTGCAGTAACACGTAACTCGATTGGTTGGTATAAATCATTTTGTATAGTATAGTTTAATTTGTTGCAATCCCTTATGTCGTTGGAAAATGTTTGCATTAACACATAATTTGTACACATTTTATAAACATATAATCTTAATACAAAAAATATACCATCGATACGCGAGTCAATAATATGAAAGATTGCAAAACAATAATACTATATTTAGTAAAGCGACTCAAACCAACAAATCGAGTTACGCATTCCTGCAATATTGACGACGATATG
Organism: Rhyacophila evoluta; assembly: GCA_022683975.1. Lineage (NCBI taxonomy): Eukaryota > Metazoa > Arthropoda > Insecta > Trichoptera > Rhyacophilidae > Rhyacophila > Rhyacophila evoluta. Next base: position 10,084 of record JAGVSQ010004242.1, read on the forward strand.
GTGTATTCAATGAAAACGTGTAGATACAATTAACGTAAACATTTGTTTTTTTCTCTTGTTTTGAGTCAAGTAATACTATGGAGTAATTGCCGTTGAAAAATAATTATTGCAACCCGAGAAAAATGAGAATCGCTGCGAATGCAAGTGGAGAATATACGTTGTTAGGTGGCGCTGTAAAATTGGCGAGGTATTACAACTCACAACTTACAATAGTTACTATGATACTATAATATAATACAAGTGTTATTTAACGACGACCGTAAACTTGCAAATCTATTCTGACGTTCAAATCTAATAAAGCCGAGAGCCGGTGGCGGAATACATTGCCGCAATAGAGTTATTCTATAAATAAAGCGCTTTATTACGAATCATGACAGTGAATTGACTTCTACAGGTTTGCCTTTAGACTTTAGAGTATTCGGTTGTCACACGATTGGCGGAAATATAATGACAAAACACGACACAAAAAGCGTACTGCAAATACACCTACTTAGTGAAAAAAATTTTTTTTCTCTTTTTAAGGAAGTGTGCAATAATAATTACTTTATTGTTTAGGGTTTAGAACATGAAAAGCATATACATATTTTATATTTTTTTTATAGCATGTTTGCTCCCAGCATGGAGCATATAGAACTACGGTAAACAGACAACTGCACGCATGATAGCTGCGCACATGACAAGTGCTCACACGACAAGTGCTCATACGACAAGTGCTCATATGACAAGTGCACACATAGACAATTGCACGCATAAAAAGTGCTCACATAACATCTGCGCACATTGAAGTGCTCACGCTAACACGGAAATTAATATTAAGACATTTTATCATTAATTTACATAATTATAGTATGGGTAGATTTTTATTTCAATGATGCATAGTCATTTTATACAAAAATATACTATAATTTTGTAAATTAAGTATAAAATGTCTCAATATTAGTTTATGTGTTAGTGCGAGCACTTGTAATGTGCGCAGCTGTCATGCCTGCAGTTGTCATGGAACCTAGAACTACACATTGTGAAGATATCCATTCCGAAAATGGAGTATAGGATCTCTGTAATGTGAAGACGTTTTGAAAGATTATTTTTCACGGGAACTGTTTGTTAGACAAATACTCAACCCAATGGGGATCCAGTCCTGTATTTTCGGATTTTTAAAATCCGACAGACGGGGAATCGAACGTGCATTCCTCGGATCGCCAGGCGCGCGCGCTACCAACTACGCCACTGAGGAGACGATATATATTTACAAACGTATTTCAATACGAATAGACTATCATAATTTCAATATAATTATGATAAGCGGCAAAGATTGAGCGATATAATCTACAGTATATATCTCTTCGGTGGCGTACAAGTTAATATGCGCGCCTTGCAAGTGGAGACTGCTCAATTCCCACATCTGCTGGATTTTTAATCCTAAAATGCAGGAAAACAATCTTCTTGATAAGCAATCTGATGCAACATGTCTTCACATTGCCGAAATCCGTAAGCTCCACTTTTTTGAGCGGATATATTCACACTGCGTAGATCCATATGTTCCATTTTCAGAGCGAACATGTTATAAATAACAGTATTTGTATGTTAATGAATATTGACAAGTTTTCTAGGCTTTCTACAATAATACCCCAAAAAATAATAATCTGTAAACTGTAAACGAGTAAAAATACGTCTTTCGTTGTTAGTTATTTTATTTAAAAACAACATGTAATTTTAATTGCATATTAAATGTTTGCGAATTATATTTCATTTTAAGGATGCACAAGAAAATATTGATAGCAATTCTGTTCAAAGCAATACTATAAATGAATTGTTTTAAAACACTGTGAGGTTTGTGCAAATTGCAGATAGAGCAAGTCGGCTGCCGCTTATGTCGCTTGAATTTCCATCGTATTACTTTATTGAATTTATTCCCATAAAAAAGGCAATAAGTCATAAAAATTTACAATAATCGAATTTGATTTACAACGTTTTTTATCGCGGTGCAACTGCAGTCGAATACAACAGCAATTTAATTGCACTTTATTCGTATCAATATAATATAAAGTATTCTCTGTGCAAAATATAATTTATATTTTTATAAAACATGAATATTTTCATGATTAGTCAATGTATGCGTGTGTGTCGATGTGAATCGATGATACATTTGTGTAATTAAAGTGTCAATTGGAAATATTTCAGTCTTTATGGACACATTGTAGGAGAGAAGACGTCGTATTTGTTTGTAAATATATATATATATATATATACCATGTTTGCTCCCAACTTGAAGCATATGGATCTATGCAATGTGAAGATATCCACGCCGAGAGTGGAGTACGTGGACCTCCGTATGGATACAGCCGATTAGGATATATTTATATACAAATACGATTTTAGGTTGACTAAAATTATAAGAATCAATATATGTACAAAAACCCCTTTAATTTAAAGTTAAACCGACATCATTTATCAGGAAATCTGTAGCAGTGATAAAATTATGTTAAAGTTCTTTGCATTTAGAGAGTTATGGGATCAGATCCCACGTCTACGGGTTTTATTATTATTACAATTTATTATAAAAGGCCTATTACACTGCACAATATTAAGTGCTCTGTGCAGAGTGGGCGTGGTCTCTTGTATGTGCTTTAAGTGCCTAATGTTTATTACACCGCACTTAGTAAGGGTAAGGGTGCCTTGAAATCGTGTAGTGTAATAGGCTTTTAAGGCAGGACTGAATGCGTAATGGCTTAGAAATGGTCTGACAAACAATTCTCGTGAAAAAAATGCCAACACAAGTCTTTATAGTGCGGAGATCCATTTAATTCATTTCTGGTTTGTTTATCTCTTGAAATTGCTGAGATCGGACATGGTAAAAGACAAGTTGAAATAAGAATAATATATATTATAATATATAAAATTAAAAAAAGTTCAAACTGATGATGGACGAAATATTGCTGTCTATCAAAGGTTTAGCTGTTAAATTTAAATAATAATAATAAAGGTTGTGAAACACCCGTATGGAGTATTAATGTATGGTCATATCTACATGTGGATGCAATATCCATATTGTGGTAGTGACGAGTCTCATGTGGCAAGTTTTAGCGACTGACTGCCCACCGCATGTCTGCGAACGGAGTAAGCCGATCCGCAAATGTGAATAAAATTACACTGAAAAACGTGCGTAGAAAACACTGACGAGTGATAAATCGTCGCCAGGGACGACCAGAAAACTCAATCATTTAGTCCACGTGAACCGGTTTTAAAACGCAGAAATATTCAAACTAGTAATTGTCAGTGAAACAATATAAACTCAAACAGTTATAATCTGATAAACAACCATCTATTTTTCCAAATCCACTAATTATAAAGGCTTTGAAAATTTTTCGCCAATACTGCAGGAACACTTAGCTCAATTTGTTGACTTAACACTTAACCTGCGGGCTACTTTTGGCAAATTCGCAAAATGCGCTCAAAGTTTGCAAAAATATACATATTTACTAAAGCACTTTAAATATTTTTTTGTTTATTGTACTAAAAATTCTACGCGAAACCAATTTATCAATATCCAAGTATTATAGTATTGTCACAGCTTATATAATTATCACTTAAAACTAAAATTTTAATTCTAATGTTTGAGAAAAAATGTAATATAATCCTCATCGGCATTAATAAATGCATTTAAAACTTACTTACAAGTATTTAAAATGTTTTACTGGAACTGAATAAAACAGTGTACTAAATCAAGGAAGACGATTTCGGTCCAAAATGATAGGGTAGGATAGAATAAGCTTAACACACTTGTAAATTGATATGAGGAGTGACCACATTTACAAAGTATAGAGCAAGAAAGTTTTCTGGTTTTCTTATAAAAATTTAGTAAGAATACTTGACTACAGTTGGCTGTCAAAATATTCAAAATATTAAGCAAGGAACGTTCCGAGTCTGGCAGATAACCGCAAGAGTACACAATCACGTAATATTACGGTTCCCGCAGGCCACGTGTTAAGCCACTTTGTAAAGTATAGTTTTATTTCTTGTAATCTCTCATATCATTAATACATTTTTTTTTATTGAAATATATGCGTACAAATTATGCGTCATTTCAAAAATATGCCAATCGAGTTACATTTTCCTGCAATATTGGCGACAAAATGCAGCCTCTTACAACTAACTAATGAATAGTTATATTTTCATCAAGGTTTATCAAATTAAAAGACCGCGCACACTGTAGGGCACCACAAGATATCGAGATATTTCTTGTCTTGATTTCTCTCAAAACATAACTCTAAAACAAGAATTTGTTTCATCTGCGTTACCAGAATATGTACCAAACTTAAATAAGATACGTTGTAAATGTAGTGTATTTGCAGTTCGCATGTGGGTACTCTGATTTCCGATGGAAATGCTGGATATATACAAACACAATATAAAACTGTTGTTTGAAAAGGTTGTCGAGTAAATAAGTCATTATCTAGTAGCTAATTTGTAATGATTGATATTGACCGTCACGTAGTAACAACTGATTCCAAATATTCCACGAATAGTTGCGACATCACTCAATAACCAGTTCACGCAGATATTTTACACATACGGACTGCATGATACTGCGGTTGGTACGCCACTGATCCTCATACAAAAGTAAGTATACTGAGTGGGTAAGTCTGATGTCAATAACCAACCACCCTGCGCGCCGCACTTGTACGGATTTTAACACTCACCAGTTCCGTATAATTTTATTTCCATTGAAAAACATATTACCATCGACATAACACATAGAATATAATATTATATTTCCGCTTACTAATAAATGCTCTATTCCAGTGTCAAATTAAAATATGACGAAATAGTACTAATTACTATAACAAGAAATAAGTTGACATTATATATGATTTAGTTATATTTTCAAGTTATATTTTATTTTTCCCCGGTAGCGTACTTGGTAGCGTGCGCGCCTAGCAACCCGAGGAAAGCGGGTTCGATTTTCCATCTGTCGGATTTCAAAATGCAAGGAATGGATGCCCATCGGGTTGAGTAATTGTCTGACAAACAATTATCGTGTAAAACAATCTATCAAGACGTCTTCACATTGCGATCCATATATACTCCTCTTTCGGAGTGGGTATCTTCACACTGTACAGATCCATATGCTCCACGTTGGGAGCGAACATGGTATATAAAAAATATTTGCAAAGAATACTTCATGTTGTGCAATGTCGCGAAAATCGTTTTAGTAAAAGTTGATCAAAGGGGGGCTACACACGTTCAAGTTTGCATGCACAATAATTTGTGTGTGGCCATTATTTTGTTTCCTATAAACGGAACATCTAATAATTTTAGGTAATGTGTTTTTGATACCGGTCATCTACCGACATAAAATGAAATAACAAATAAGCCATCAATTGATATGGTATGCTTGGTATTAACATGCTCGAGTTGACCAACAAAATGCATTATGGGTTTTGAAAGTTAGTACGTAGTTTATATTATAATACGAAATTAAAATAGCAATACACACAATTTCACTATAAAAAAAATGTTGGTAGTAAAATATTAAACTACATGAAAATAATAGTAAACTTATTCAATCGATGATTAGCAATTCTAACTAATGTTAGAGAGACTCAAGTGTAAACTAAATTTAAAGTCTTTTTATTACTTCATCACTCTCCGTGTGAGATTCGTAAAACGGAAACGATAAAATAACAGTGATATAATATCATAAATTCTCTAACATATGGTCACAGTATTTTTATGATTGTTTATGCATACTTGCGCAAGTTTACATGAGCGTGCGTAGCCCCCTTAAGATGATAAGTTCTCGCTTAATTCCAAACGACTTGTTTTTATGAGAATGAGATCCATTTAATACCTCAGTTTTTTATTTTAATTAATATTTTATTCACGTAAAGTTTACTTTTGAAATGTCCGTAAGCCATTGCTTTATTAGCTGTATCTAAAAAAACATGTAAAACTATTTGGTGGATTTGAAAAAAAACGAGTAAAAGAACAATTGTATAATGAAATGTAACGTATATATAATAATATCAACTAATTTGTTTAATTGTGCATGGCTAATACGCGTTTCAGCGTCGATATCTAGCCAACGCCCCCTCATGTTAAGCAAATGTTCTCTTTTATCTGTTACGCATACCATATCATTAAAAGTAGTAATTTTTTGAAGTATTTTAAGCTTTTAAATAGTATATGAATGAAATACTTACATCCGCTTCGGAGTTTGGTTTCACTGCCTCGCACACTTAAATTCAGACAAACATATTCAAGACAAGTCGAACTCCCCCTCCTAATTATATAATATATATTTTTTAATTAAATATTATTCATAAGGTGGTTAAAAAGTTTTTGAATAACAATTGGAAAAGCATAAATATGTCAATGCAATATAAGAAATCGGGCTTAATGGTGAATGGAGACATCGAAAGAAATTGGTATTTTACACAGATGTGGTTGAACTTTGTCTTTGCTCGTGTAAAGAATTTCAAACTAGAATTACAAATGTGCATTCAGAGAGACTACATGTTTTTAATATCGGTATTTCTCCGTGCAATAGAATAGAGAGTGTAATATAATAGCCTTCACCTAGAAGTTAAAGGCTTGCAAAAAGTGGAGTGTGACATAAATAGTCTGGGATGTAAGGGACACATTCATAAGTCCGATTTGCAGATGAAATGATACAATTTCAACGAAAACGAAACGAGAGAACTTCATTGCCAATAAATAGAAAGAATCAATAATGCTAAGAAAAAAAACTTTTTGTTATAAAACTTGATCTACTGTTGTCATTTTTTTAAATGGACAAAGCCGAATGACCCTTAATAAATTGCGCCAAACCTACGCCATATTGCACATTGACCAAATAAATAATATTGTTATTATAGTCGTCAAAATATATCGTGTGGGTTGGTCGATTTGCCTCGTGACTGAATACCTAGTCTCGTCTTGTTTTGTCTCGTGTGACAGTGAGAACGGAAATAGACAGCGCGGGAGTCTTCAACTCGAACAGGGTTGTCAACCGGTTTGCGCAATTTTCCGGACGGTGAAATCAACTGAAAAAAAAAGAAAATTTAATATTAGACATGTAGAATCTACTTAAATATTCGAGAAAATATGCCCAATTGAATAACTGATAATACATATTCAAAATTGTGTATCGATTATTACTTCTACTACATCACTTTTATTAAAAATATATAAACGCTACAAATTATCGAGTAGGGTAACTTATGAGTTAAGCTTAACTTTAAAAAATGTATATAATCAAGTTGGACAGTTTGCAAAATTGTATATTTAAAACTGAGATAATTTGCAAAATGGAAATCCGTTTAAATATTTTTTAGAAAGTTGACGTAAAAATTCATATTTAATGTAAATTACAACTTTAAAGTGACATCACGATTCCGTTTGAAAACAGTTAAGTTGATTATGATAACGCTTAAATAAATTTGTAATAAAATTAACGATCACAAGCAGGTAGTGTGTTAAATAAAATACGGTTTATCCTTCAAGCAAATCTTTTTTTCGAATTTAATGCGCTTTTATTAATATCTGCAGCTGTCACAATACTCATAATGTGAAAAATATACAAAGCAAGAGACTTAATTTCAGTATTAAATAAGTTAATATGCAGTTCGTAATTTTTTTTAGTAATTTTTTTTTTTACTTCAACTGTTAATGAGAATGGCGTCAACCTTGTCGCGAGGACATCACAAGAGCAATAGCTAGCTGAAACAAAATGTAATGTCAGATAGGGAGGGGATTAACGGAATGCCACCGGCTAAACAAAGCTGTCGCTAACTAGCCAAGAAAAATCAAATAGCTTGCTAAATTAAATAGCTCAGTCGTCGCGAACGCAACACACTTGTGAAGCATCTCCATGAAATTTAAATACAAATGCTCGGTACTGAAGTACTGTGGCGCTTAAAATGACGATCGGCAAAAGCTGAGCGCTGTAATTTAAAACAAAGCAAACTTTAATTTATATGTAACGTGTTATCCGACGAGTGGGTGGGTTAGCGAAGTTTTAAAATTTGGCATATTTCCTTAATGTCATAATATAAATTCTCCAAGTTTCTGTCATATAAATATTATTTAAAAAACATGTAAAAAAAAACAGATGCAATGACGACTGGATAAGCTGTATGATATTATATTTTATCACAGACATGACAAAATGGTAATGAGCTCGAATCTTATCGCAATTCGGCTAGAGCGTTATTTGCTGAGGACTCAATACAAATTCCTGGAATATACCATGCACCCTGTAAGCTGTAGCAACCAGCAGCATCTAAAGCATCGATTCTGTGTTCACATCTTCCTCCAGATGAAATTGTACTGGGATTGAATAACAAACGCACTTAGTGAGCATTAAACTTAAATGCAAGATAATATAATTAATAAAAATTATATACAATGTAGCAGCGTTATAAAATACGTTGAGTCGACAACAGGGCCGTACTTGAATAATCTACATTGCACAAGAGAGCGTTTTTGTGGAAAGTTATTTTGGGCTATTTATTTAATTTAGAAGAAGAAAAGAAATACCATATTCGTTCCCAACATGGAGCATATGGGTCTACACCGTGTGAAGATATCCATTCCGAAAGAGATGTATATGGTTCTACGCAATGTGAAGACGTCTTGACGGGTTATTTTTCACGAGAATTGTTTGTCAGACAAATATTCAACCCAGTGGGCATCCAGTCCTACATTTTTTGGATTTTTAAAAATCCAACAGATAGGGAATCGAATTCGCATTCCCCGGATCCCCTAGACGCGCACACTACCAACCGTTACTCAATTTAGTGATAGTAAATTATTCATTACATATTTAGCATATTTTTGGAAAAAAAAATACTATACATTGGCTTAAATAAAAACTATAATAAAATTGTGTGTAATCAAAAAAGTTATCGAAGAATATTTTAGAAATTCTACTATGTATTATAAATATTAAATCGATTGAATATCAGTATATTATTTGTTTGGGCAACTACGTCTTAATATTATTATTTAGTCATTGATATATAAATGAAATCTTTCGATAAATTCTCAAATATTATAAATTATTGACTTACCGCATTAAAAAAAATGCTTTCATTGTTTCCTTTACTTGCTAAAAGGTTAAAGCTGGCTAAAAAAAAAAAAAGATTGCTTTTTTCCATCTGCAAATGGAGCGCTTTTGCAAGATCTGAATGGGGCAGCGGCAACGCCTCGGGGCGGACCTGGTATGTAATTTATGATATTTTGCAAAGGCGAATGAATAAATTATTTTAGTATAAGTAAGTGAGCAGCATGTAAGTAATATCGTTTCCGCATGATGTGGCATGCACTTTGAATCGGGTGCACGTTATTTTTATTTTCCGTGCCGCGTTTTTGTTCCGACGCGAACATGCGAGCTTTATGTTTGTGTATGTACACCCAATCACGCGAGTGAATACATAAAAATGCGCGGCTAACGTTTATAAATTCTTAATATCGATTTAAAAACGCGCCAGGCTCGCATAACATCTCGAATACGACTCTGTACGCATTAACACTTAACCTGCGAGCTACTTTTGGCAAATTCGCAAAATGCGCTTAAAGTTTGGGAAAATAAACATATTTACTGAAGTACTTTAAATGTTTCAATATTTTTTTGTTTATTGTATTAAAAATACTATGCGGAATCAATCTATCAATATCTAAGCTCGCTCTCACCTAGGTGGAAGATATCAATATCCGAGGCAATCTCGT
>JAGVSQ010004243.1:0-19814 GCA_022683975.1 Rhyacophila evoluta
TAATCTGTCAAGTCGTCTTCGTATTGCGGAGATCCATATGCTCCAATTTGGGAGCGAACATGGTATATACATATATAAATACATCCAAGCTAGACAACAAAGTCTATGGAATATATATTTTATATCAGTCATCCAGTTGGAAAACTCAGCAACCAAAGGGTTACTGCATATAAGTAATATAATGCTTGAAACTTCTTTTTCCAAATAGCTTTTATTTGAAAATCACAGTGTGTAAAGCTTAATACACGTTATATCAAAAGAATGTAAGTTGAAAAGGCTGAATTTGTGTTCAAATTACCTTTTAAATTTGAAAAAATGATGCCTAGTGAAATTTGCGACCACAAAAAAAGGCTTTCACCAAATCAATTTTGTCGTTTTTTCATAAATAACGTATTAAATTAATATTATATTGAGTAAATAATCCACTAGTTTTAGTCTACGTGTACTTCAAGGTTGTGTGTATGTAATGTTTTTAAATTCACAATCGTTTTTTGTGCCTCCTGTAAATGTGCTCTATGTGGGTTACGTCCTTTTTTATTTCCACAGTCAATACACTAGCGAAATTTTAAAATATTTTTTCAATAAAATTAAAAGGTATATTGCAATAAAGAAGATGGATAAGAAATGCAGTTTGAAAAAAAGTATTGTAGTGATTTTAAAAGCTCACGGTAGGCCAAATTTAAAACCTTAATGTGTGTGATCAGTTTTACTAAGGCATTTATATTCTGATTTCATATTTAGATTTCTAATAGAATATTTTTGCTATGGAGATACGGCTGGCCTCCGTGCGGGAAAGTGGTGATTCGGTGGAGCGATTGTGATTAGTGGAAAACAAGGACTTCATGGAGGATGGCGTACGTATGGCACAGATATGGAAAAATAAAATGAAACTGAAACATGTGTTTTAATTTATAATTTAACCCTTTAATTAGTGAGTTAATTTTTTATGCACACGCATTTTAAGCTTTAAAATCTTTCAATAGTATCAATTCAACTTATATCACGAAATCAATTGAATTGGGTATGCCGATTTCTAAACAATACTCTTCTATTTTTAAACAACAGACAAAATAAACTGAAAGGTTATTCCAAATTCGTAAGAATGTGTATAGCATTACCACATGTGGGCACTCCTATTTCGGAATCAAAGGAGCACTTGAGAACAAATTTGAACCTACACGGCTGATTAATGTGACATTTAGTGTTTTTATGATTATAAATATAATTAATCTTTCGTTTCTTAACAAATCATAATAATCATAGAACGACTATAAGGGAATTATTCAATGCTGAATCAACTTTTATTTGTAGTGTTTACGTTTTTTAGCCTAAAGCTTAATAGTTTAAAAATATACGATATAATTGTAATAGCTTCCACGTATCATTGATAGATCTATTTTGTATTTATACTTTTAAACATAATATCATTTTATTAAAATATGAAAGAATGGCTTTAGAAATAAAACGATAAGGTGCACGGATGTACATGTGCATCCATACTCCTCAAAGGATTGATATTGATTATCAATAATAGGGAATAATGAATGAATACACGTAACAAATGTGATAATACAACGTCATTATTTCAGTGATGACAAATAATAAAGACTTTAATATAACTTCCAAGTGGTTCATTAAATGAAAACGCTTGAATCCGCTGGCATTTTTGAATACCAAAATTGCAGTCCATTTTATAGGCAGCAAAAAATACAAAATTGTTAACATCATAAATCGCTATAACTCAAAAGCGCTTATAAATGTCAATCATTAATAATTCTCATCCAATTACTTTGATTTGCAAGCATTTAGCGTGGCTCTGGTACTCTAGACGCCCTACGCATCTGAAGAGTCTACGTTCAAGTCCTTCAAAGGCGAGTGGGAACCGGTGACGATGCAGAAGTCACGAACGGAGGCGCGTCGACACGCCCAGAGGCTGCACCCTTAAAAGCTCTCGTCTCCACTTCCGTTAGACGACAAAGCTTTGAGCACAAAGATCATTTTAATAAATAATTCATAACAGATTTGATTAAGATAAAAATATATCTGTGTATTCATAATTCTCAGTCCTCATTCAAAAAAGTACCAAATTAAGTATTTATAAATATTTCTTAAAATAGTGTGTATGTGAATGTAAATGTATTTTTCCGCCTTATCGTTGCCTTAATAATTTATTTAAATGGCAATATCTTTATCTCAATGAATTACTTTACAGTTTCGTTGGCTATATTATTATTATGTATTTAAGACAGGCAATTTAACGACATAAAATGAAATAGCAAACAAGCCATCCATTGATATGGGATGGTTTAATTATTATTATTGCTTAATATGAACATGCTCTACTTGACCAACAAAATGCACCGTAGCTTTTGAAATTTAATAGTTTATATTACAAAACGAAATTAAAATAGTGGTACATACAAATAAATAAATAAATTTAAAATACACCCCTGTCGAAGCATTCTTAAAATATAAAGAGCACTTCAAAAATGTAAATGACTCAAAAGCAATTTGAAATTTAACAAGGACACTCCTACTTTCTTAAAATCAAAATGGGTACCGACTGACACTTTGTAAGGCATTGTTCGCCATGGCTTGTCACCATTTGAATAATTCTGCATTTATCATCTTCATATAGGCCATCATAGTAAGCGTCTTGACTTGAATAGCTCCCTCCGTGTATCCCTTTTGAGTGTGACTTTACAAAATACAGAGTCATCAATATTTCCATATGGCCAGAAAATTTTTGACTTGGCTCTTTTCCTTTGCCTTATCTGTTTAGTGGACACTAGTTTTCTCACTTCACTAAGTCTTATCCTAATATATTTCCTAAAATACATTTTTATTGGTACAGCTTTAGATTAAAATCACAGTGATAAAGTGAAGCTGGGACGCTGGAAATGGCTCGGCTACATATTGCGGAGTTATAACCTGACCTGCTTATTTTTTAAGCCGATTGGTTTTTGGCGTCCTGGAAGATCTCTAAATACTATATATATAATGTATTCGGTGGAGTTACGGGATGCAGATTTTAAAATAACTTTTTTTGTTTAAATCCTGTAAAACCGAAAATTTGAAAAAAATATCATACAGGCTCTGGATATTTCAAGTGAAGAAAGCGATGTCGTACCAAATGTCTAACGATTTTTTAAGTTTAAAAGTATATTTTAATGACATTAAAATACAATAAACAGTAATAATTTGTATTAAAGGAAAGTTATCTACCATTTTTATTTATGACATAGTATAATTTTTTATTCTTATTTTTACATAGTATTGAGTAATCGTATCCACTGTGTAATGGTTTAGTTTTTAACACGCAATGGTAGAGGTTGTGTGAGAAATTTTGATTATTTTTTACTTTTTTCTCGAGTAATTGCTTACGAGAATCTCGAGAATTTCGATTTTTTTAAATTATTAATATATTGGAAATAAAGCGTCGTTAATTTGATTTGATAAAAGAACACTGTGAAGCAGCACTATAAAACCAACGTCGACATAGAATAAAAGAAAAGTTTTTTTCTTCATCTTCAAAAATATATATATATTCTGAATTATTTAAATAATTCAATTCAGAATTTAAAATCAATTTCCATCAAGCACCATCAGTCGAAAATTTATATATATATAGCCCATATAATTATCTATATTTTTTGCTGTATTGTGTTTCATAAGTATTATTTGCGAAACATTAAGAATTTTTTTTTTTTGAAAACAAGATTTTTCGAGATTTCTCGAGAATATTAAGTAAATAAAATTCCTTGATTCTCGAAATTTTCAAAATTGCTAAAAACGAAATTTCGAGAATTTTGAAAAATCGAGCATTCACAATCACTTCTTCTTATACTATCTTCACTCCCAAAGTGGAGCATATGGATCTTTGCAATGTGAAGACGTCTTGACAGATTTTTTTTCACGAGAATTGATCAACCTAATGAGCATCCAAAGTCCTGTATTTTTGAATTTTTTAAATCTGACAGGTGGGGAATCGAGCCCGCATTTCTCGGATCACTAGACGCGCACGCTACCAACTACGCTACTGGGGAGACACTCTCTACGCACTAGTAAGTTGATAGTATTGACTAGATATTCGCTAGCCATATAAGTAGGGATCGAAAACCATTACACGAGTGTCAAATTAAAATAAATAAATGATGAAACAACTGTCATAAGGCAGTAACAATATTTCGTTCGTCTGTCGCACACAATGGATCGCAATCAGCGGCCCGGTGAAATATGAACGAGTCTTTTGTTGTTCTTGTTTTCGCTGTCAAAATAAATAATGGCTCGGGCGAGTGTTCAATAGTCTCCGCTAGAGTGGACTTGATTTGACTTGCGGCCGACAGATGGTGTTGTCTGCCATTATACTTTTACCCGTGTGATAGAAATCAATTTAGATTTTTTCATTATTGCTTTGAGATTGGTAGTCACGCTTTGACGTGACAATACAAATTGATTTAATACACAAAACATATATAAGTTAAATTAAATAATCTTGTTCTAGATGAGAAGTTATCCAGAAGTGAGTTCCACTGACACACAATATCGATGCCCTTGAGGAATTATAAATATATATAAATCTAGCATAACTTGATTTATATGCCAGTTGCTGGGGAACAAAAAAGTACCAAAACGAATATTAATTCAGGGTGAAGGTTTTATGTTTTTAATCGGTTCAAGTATGGCCCAGTATGGTTATCCTAAGTTTTCCCCCTCCGCCGAGGTGAGCTTAATTAGCTAGGTAGATAAAAATAGCCTAAGGCTATATCAATAGGTAGGTATCATTGAAATAAAAATCTACCCATACTAAAATTACGTAAACTAAGTATAAAATTTCTTAATATCAATTTCTGTGTTAGTTTGAGCACTTCAATGTGTGCGCAGATGTCATGTGAGCAGTTGTCATGGAACGGAAATTTAGAGACTCAAGGTAATGTTACAAAAGAGTCCACTTACATGATATATTGAACGATACTGGGTAAAAGCTTCACTGTAAAAATAACATTATCAATTATATGATCAGATAAATAAACACGTAGAAATTGTATTTGCGGAAATTAATCACAATCACGACATTTCACAAGATATAAATAACTGCGCTGTGAAAATATAATAAAGAGAAAAAAAGCTTTCTCAAAAAAAGTTGTGTTTGATTTCTAAAAATAGTAAACTTTCGATTGATGCTACAAAAACATAAATAATCTAGTACTGGGTGGTCTGGCAGTTGAGTGAAAAAGTGACACTCAAAAGCACAACAAAAGAGTTTGAGTGACAACGCTAATTTATATTTCACCCATTTTTCACAATATTAATATTTTAGGGTTGTGTGCTTACTGCCTGTCTATTTTATACAATAATAGAACTCTCCATATCTAAAGTAAATATATTGAAAATTTTGATTATTTATTTAAAATCCACTATAAATAGAATTATTTATTTGAGTAGACGATTCTTAAAATAAGTAAACTGTTATTTGTTTTTTCATCAGGGAATTTTAACCTTACTTGTTATACCCACTAGTCCTCGCTAAAAATAAAGACCAATTTATAGTCACTTTCATATTTAAAAACTAATGATGTTTAATTGGTTAATTAATTTAATTTATTTCGATATTTTTTAAAAAAATGGTCATATTTGGTACTTAAAATCATTTTTTTTAATAAATAATTGTGAGGCCAGGGCGCCGCCCTGCCACTTTTTTGACAGGAAACTTAATTTTGCACGTGTTACAAATAATCTGGTGTCAAGTGTATTTTAACAAGCATTATGACATTTTAAAAAACTACTGAAAATATGAAATATGTTCTTTAATATGACGATAAAAAGAATAGAGAGTTAAAATTACTTACTGTCTCGGACTTTTTTTTATTTAGGACTTAACCGCTAGGTATATATTAATAAATATGTTTAATATTTTTTTTAAATCAAAATAATAATAATATTTACAGACTTCCTTGTTCAATCAAAATTACAGTATGGCAATTGTATGTTTACAATAAAGCTTAAAGTTCAACCCTTGTATTCGAAAAGCTCCTGCCTACGGTGTCATATAATACATTATAATGATTGTTATTTTATGACGAGTTTCCATTATGATGATTCGTGGCATTCATTCACAAGTAAAATCAAATCAAAACGAACCCTACTTATGGATGTCTTTATGGGCTTGTCACGTTTACATTGTACCAATTCTATCGAAAATGTCAGCTAGATTGAGAGCTTTCCATCAAGCTATATTATTGTGTAAACGTGCGAGTTTTTGTGTTATTGTTAACAGGGGCAAACGTTTTAGGGCCCTTTGCAGAAGAAATCATTTTATCAACTCTTTAACAGATCCTTGTGATATTCATAGATTACCGTGCTTTAAAAATAACAACCTATAAAAAACAGTACATATTATGATAAGTTTCAGTGTCATGTATCTTTGTAATTATTGTGTAGCAATAGCCACATTGAATAGCAGTTTAGTGTTAAATAAAAAAAAATACCTGAGCGATTTATAATTATCCTCCTCCCCCTTCCGTAAGCATAAATGGGCTTGAAAAGTAAGTTTCATGTAAAAAATGTGTTAGGGCAGTGCCCTGGCCTACCCTGACCCAACTACACCACTGCATAAAAGGTCGATTCAGAAGTTAATTTTTGTGCCTTAGACCGAATCTCCAAACTACCAGAATCACGTACTTTCTAAATCTAAAAAAATCATAAAATTACAGATATTTTATTTTTTACTAAGTAAATAGTTTGTGTTAGATAAAGTCAAAAAATAAACACTCTTGTAGTATTTTTCAAGTATGATTCTCTTCGAATATGTAACATTTTTTGTCCACTGCCCGCATGTCCGGTTCAAATGTGGAGCGTATGGATACGCAGTGTGAAGATTTCTACTCCAGAAATAACAGAATTGAGTGTGAATGTGACATATTTTTTACGGCAATCGGTTGTCAGCAAATTTCTCAATTCGTTGGGTATCTAATTCTGCATATTTGGATTAAGATTTCTACTCCAGACCTAGTCTTCACTAGACCAGCCATGAATATATATATATAAAGATAGAAGTCGGACAAAGGATAATTTTATAGTTTTTAAAAGATTGAAAATTTTAAGGCAAACGATAAGGTCTCAAGAAAGCTAAATATTGATAGGGGATAATGAATTAGGATAGGAATCACACACAATCTACGCACATGCCAACCAAGATCATGGGAAGCTGCTTTTGGGACACTTGTGTGACCTTGAAGAGTGCTTCACTTCGTTACGCCACGTTAGGGTACGTCCAGGTTGAGCAATGAATAAGCGAACGAAGGCGTATTTTGTACTGTTTTAAGCCTTCGTTCGCTTGTTTTTGGCCCAGCCTGGACGCGGCCTTAAGCGCCCGCATCACGGATGTGGAGATGTGGCGGGCGGTGGAGGAGAATAATCTATATCTCCTGATAATAAAAGCCTTTTTAGAAAAAGCTCTTTTCACTTACGCATTTCAAATTATGATATTTTATTATCTATCAAAAATTTCAGCGGTAAGAATTGTAGTACAACGGATAATCTATTTCTCAACAGTCAAATTGGATATCCATAATATCTGTTTTGTGTCAGATAACAGATAAATCATTCATGATTCTCTTGAGAAACAAAAACAGTTCAATCTTTCATACTTGGATTAAAACATTCACTTTCAAAGATAATGTGTGTTTTCAGAGATTTTTTTTAAATATACAAAGTTTATATTGTTTATTATGATAAATGTCTTAAGTTAGCACAATAATTTATCACAAATTAATTAAAGACATCTGCGTTTAATATTAAATTGTTTCCAGATGTGTATGGTATCCGCTGAGACGAAATCGTCGTCATCATTTGATCAAGTTTTTGAAGGCATTAAGAAAATAATTAATTAATTATATTGTTTGCCGGAAATCCACTCAATGCAGTCAGATTACAACAAATTATTGCAAAATTTATTACTAGACAATCTTTGTCTTCTAAATACGTATTTAATTATCAGTAATTGTGAACTGCCGTCTTTTTTAAATTCCCGAGATTGAGAAATCTCTTTTGAGTAATTTTCAAATCTCGAGAATTAAAAAATTTTATTTACTTAATATTCTCGAGAAAATCAAGAGTTTTTAAAATTTTGCAGGAATGTGTCTTGGTCATTTTAAATTAAATGCTGAAATAGTACGAGACTAAATATTTTGAAATTCTCAAGATTCTCATAAACAATTTTTCGAGAAAAATAATCAAAAACATTCCGAATATCTGGAGAATTCTCGATCAAAATCAGTAGTCGTTATTAAATAATTCATATGTTTTTCTTCTTCTGCCATATCCATTCCCGATTAGAGTGCACAACAGCCATGGGCCACCCGCTTATAACAATCATCCTCTCAGGTTATGTCAGCATCATTTGATTCTACTGATTACATCATGTGAATAATACCCAAAGATTTTCCAGGACGCCATAATTTCGCGAGTAAGAAAACATATAAGATTCAAACTTTCTGGAAGCATCCGCAGTACGTATTCTAGTGGAAGCCAACCAAGGTATTAGGAAGCTGCTTCTGGGACACTTCCGGCACTCTGAAAAACGCCTCACATTTGTTACGCCACGGTATACTCCCATACAACAGGTATGGGAAGCTGGCGGGTAGTGGATTTGAAAGCAAGTACGTGCACCAGCCAGTTTTCAAGTGACAAGAGGCTGCCATAAACTCCTGTGTCTTGCCTCCTAATAAATTATGTTATTCGGGTGATATTTTAGACTGAGATCTATAATAATTTTTTTTTTAATTTTTGACAGCAAATTTCATTTATTACTTTAAAAAACTGGGTATACACATATAATATATCTATAATACACTTTTTACCTGTTGGAGAATCGTCGGTCATCTGCAAAGGAAATAATAACGCAGTCCGAAGTCTCAGTTTACAGGTTATTAACGACGGTGAAATGTCAAAGCATTGTGTTCGCGTAAAAAATATCGTATTTTAAAAAGCTCTCTGGCTTCTCGAAACCCAGCGTGAGCTTTGACAGGCAGCCTTACTCTTTACTCATCGCCGGAGAGGTCCACATAAAATCGTCCTTTTTATTATACACTCATGGCTACACCTTGGAGGGGGTCCGACATTTTAAGTTACAGGTAAAAATTAATGTTTTAGTTTGTCAGTGATGTGGTACAATGGATATGACCTGGTTCGCGCGAACAGGCTGCTTAATTTAATTAATTTAAATTTTGATTCAATTTGCATTAAAAATCAAATGCAAATAAAGAAAACAATACGGCGGTAATAGAGAAACGACACCCCAGAGCAAATATCTTTGACACACTAAGTTATTGTATCTGTTCAATCAAAATGCTCCCTCTCTTCCTACCTGAGACGGCCGAAATGTCATTATGTATATGATCAATTGACGGTGCCATTACACCAATACCAATAACATCTAATACACCCACACGGCGGCTCTAGATTTTATACAAAACAATTATTTGTAATCATATTAGCCAGTTTTTGTATTATATTTAGTAATGATATCATTCAAATCGTAACGGTTGTTGTAATACACAAAGTATAAAGACCTTATAATAGGTATATTATCGTGTATTAAAAATTAAAAAATATAAAATTAGTGCAAGTAATGAAAACATAAGGAGTAGCAAAAAATACATGTCCAGGAGGATATCCTTTACTGACTGATCTGACCGCTTTAAATACTTCTTTTTTTCCCGTCTGAGACGTAATAACATTATTCATATGAGTGATGGACGCTATTGGTATATATACCTACATCATTTGAACTCATGTACATGCCGGTTCTAGATTTAATACGAAATAATTTGTTGATATTAATCAATATTTTTATTTCGGAATAACATCATACAAATTGTAACGGTTGTGGGGAAGATTATATAAATATAAGTAAAAATAAGTCATTCACTATTCATATCTGTAAATATTTTTTCGCTTCCAACGTAGAGCATATGAATCTGCACAGTGTGGAAATATCCACCCCGAAAGAGGATTATATGGATCTCCGCAATGTGAAGATGTTTTGACAGATTATTTTTCACGAGAATCAGACAAATACTCAACTCAATATCCAGTCCTGCATTTTTTGGATTGTTAAAATCCGACAGATGGGGAATCGAACCAGCATTACCCGGATTGCTAGGCGCGCACGCTACCAACTACGCTGGTATAGTAATGGTAAATAATAGCTCTTGAATATTCGAATAGAACCGTTTGTTAGATATTTAATTGAATACTGTTTATTCGTCGCATCACTAACAATAATATTATACGTAATATGTTTATTCGCCTCTCAAATAAGACATTGTATTTTATAGTCATTTACGGGCCCCGGTGTAGCTTTAAATGTTATTTATGCTTGAATTTCGACGCATTTTTTATTATGATTGAATTTATTTGACAGTTTTGTTTAATTGAGGTACTTCTTGATATTATTTAAACAAATTTATGACACGTTCAGTGAACTTTTTATTTTTATTAAAGCTATTATAATAATTATGTCTATATTGTCTCATTTCCAACATTAATTCATTGTAGACGAAATGGTTTTATTGTATTCAAAATATAGAACAGTATGTACAGTCATAAATATCGCCATTCGGCATGCGATACCGTTTTAACACTTTAAATGCGGGCTACTTTAGGCGAATTCGCTTGGGCGAAAGTGGGCTTAACGTTTGCGAAAATTAACATAGTTTCTAAAACACTTCGAGTATTTCAATATTTTTTATTTATAGTACTCAACACTCTATGCAGAAACAATTTATCAACGTCTCAATATTATATTATTGTCACAGCTTATGTAATTATCACTAACTAGGATAGTGCTAATTTGTAATGCTTGGGAAAAAATTTAATGGAATCGTCACCGGCATAAATAAACTTACTTAAAATTTACAAAAAAATTTTGAAATGTTTTTTTCTGAAGTGGAAAAAAGTAAACTAAGACAAGTAAGACAATTTCAATAGAAAAATGATCGTCTAGGGTAGGATAACCCTAACACGCCTTAAATGGCCATCCAGTCCTGCATTTTTTGAATTGTTAATATCCGACAGATGAGGAATCGAACTCGCATGCCCCGGATTGCTAGGCACGCACGCTACCAAATACGCCACTCGGGAGATCCTGTATTTAGAGATAAAAAAACAGCTGATTTTATCGATATCTTAGGTAGTTATCAGGGACGTACATACCAATATTAGCCAGAGCGGCAGAGTTTTCAATAAGACCACGCGTATATATATATTTTAGGTCTATATGATAAGAATGTTTAGGATCTACTGACGAGCTACCACAGAGAATACTGCGAGCTATTGATGATTTGGCAACTACTAGTCAAAAGTTTGACTATCTTGAGATATATTTTTATTTATAGCAATACATAAAATTGAACAACAATTTGAGAAACAGTCGCATTAATTAATTTCAAAGTTTTTTATTTTAAGCATTGCAAATATATTAAATAAATAGATCATTATTTAATAAAATCGTAGCCGTGTGAAAACATTTCAATCCGCTATCATTCGTGTGTAGTGGTTGAAAATTCTTTCTCAAATGATCATTAACACGTGAAAAAGTGATAAATTACAGAGTTTATTGTTGTATAATGTAAAAAAGGTTATTTATTTGCCGCTTTGTGGGTATGCTTGAAAATGTAGATATTAAAATTATTTTATTTTAAATTTTATTTAAATTTATTTGCGAATATTTATAACTGCAATGCGTGTAGAAAAATCGTGTTTATTTTTTACAACTATCTCGTTATTTTCTATTATTATTTATTAGCACACACATTGTTATGTTCTTATAAGAACAACAGTGGCAAGTTTTATAATTAATTATTTGCAATAAATAACTCAATCTTAAATTTATATCTGTATTATGTTTTATATAGTAAAGCCTCGAAATAACGGACTTCGGATATAATGGACAAACTATTTGTAAAAAGGTGAAAGTGCAAATTTTGGAAAATGGTTGAAAGAATTTTTTGACAGCAGATTTAGAAAGGTTAGAAAATCTTGTAGGATAATACAGAATAAGGTTGCGGGCACGATAGATGCAACAGCAACAGAGCGACGGTGCCAAAATGACGAAACCAGAAATACAAAATAACTATAAATAGGTGAGTGAGTTGATGTGACCACAGCGTGCTGTCACGCTGACGAACTTGCTCACTTGCTCATCCATCTATTTATAGCTATTTTGGATATCTGCTACCGTCGCTTTGCCGTCATCGCTCTGCTATCGTGCCCACGGCCTAACGCTGATTAATAAATATACATTAAAAATGTTTTATTGTGGTTAGGTAGACAAAAGTGGCTATGAGTATAGATAAAGGTTGTTGTCATGGAAAATTTTATATCTTTCAATAATTTGGGTTTTGTTTTTTTGGATAATTGATGATATAGACAGTGCACTGAGTATTTATTTGGTGAGTCTTTATTATGTACCTTTAACATATTTCCAAAAAATATATAGATATTAGGTTTTGAATTTTCAACGAAATTGCCGGACCTCCGGGTTCCACCATATGAATACTACCCGGAATTTAAAGTGTCAAAGAGCGCTTCACGTCCGTTACACTACGATATACGCTCACATAACTATCGTTCACGCATGACGAGAGGTGTAGAGGAAAGTGAGTACATGGAAATTGAGTTTGCAAATATAATTATGTTATCTATATTACGTATAGTGAAACAATTATTTTCACACGCAGAGAACAATAGACGTTACGTTTTGTTACTTAACATTTTAACGAGGCAAGATATTGTTTGATACATCCATTATAAACACAAATGCTTTAATATTCCGATGTGCGAATAAATATAATAGACTGAAATACTGTATTTTCATTTTATACATTTTTTAAAAATAATTACGAGCTGTGTCTAGTCACGGCTTTAGGTTCTACGTGGATATGTTTTAACGAGGCTAAATGAATAGAATAGAAAATATTTACAAAGTTTAATACTTTCTCTATTCGATAATATCAAACTCCTTTGGATCGAACGATTACGTTGTGGAGAATTTTGCGAAAAGAGTTGGTACCGATTTCGTGACGCTCAAGTTTTTTAACGTGCGAGGTACGCGTTACAAATTTTAAAGACATATTTACAAAAACGTGACAAAAGCACTCCATAGCGGTATTTTATTAAAAATTTGGCTTGTTTGACATTTAATTTACTAAAATTTAACAGACTTTAATAAAGAAGTAAAGAAAAAACAGATACATTGTTGTAATACAGTATTTAAATGCCTATTACACCACACAATTTTAAGGCACCCTTACCCTTACTAAGTGCGGTGTAATAAGCTTTAGGCACTTAAAGCACATACAAGAGACCACGCCCACTCTGCAGTAAGAGCACTTAATATTGTGTAGTGTAATATGCCTTTTAGCTTCTAATGAGGTAAAGTGAGGTAATAATTAACAATTGTATTAAATATTATATATATGTATTAGATTTTAAAATAAAGCGTGTTTTATTATGTTTGATAAAAAGTTGACTTCACACGGTGTCATTTTTATTGCATTATTAGTTCTGCACAGTATGTTTGTAAATATTTTTTTATCGACTACAACTAGTCTTAGTGATGTTCCTTTAAACAATATAACAAACGGCTCGATAATTTTACAAATTTTGGTGTGTATTAGGACTTCAGATACAATTATATTTTTGTTTTCAAATCTAAAAACACCAGATTACGTTTTTAACTGTCCTTCATATTTTTTGGTACTCAAAATAGATCTTCTTCTCGCTGAATTCTTGTCCAGTCTTGGATTCCTCTCAGCCAGATTCAGATCCATTTTAAATGGCTTTTTATCATGAAATTTCCGTCCTTTGATTTTACTTTGACGGATGATATGTGATAAGGTAAGTAAGCACATATCGATGGCTTAAAGTGTAAATTTGAAAAGACCACTTTAAGCCGAAAATGATTTAATAATACCAGTTTTAGTAAGCGTTGTGTTTGACGTTTGTTAAATGTCACCAGGGTGTCATCGCGCCATTTCGGCAAGGCGCTTGAATAAGTTTTATTTTGTAGAACAACGGGTACGGTTTTCTTGTTTATGATTCGATAGTCTGTTTGATTTTGTTTGAGGAAGCGGTGTCGTTTTAATGTTTATGATTTTCGATTGTGTATTTTTATGATTATATTTCTAAATTTACAACTATACTCGTTAATTTAAAATCATTAAATTTCTTTGTTTATTCTGGTCATGTAATAGTATTATTATAAGAAATATTTTTTATTCATAATATTATCATTAGAATGATTATTTTATTTGAAATAGATATGGTGAAATAAAAGACTTCACACACGTATGGTATGCTCTAGTTAAAAAATACAACGAAAATCGATGTACATAATATGCAAATAATGCAACGTGGTATTGTACATGGAACTTTGTTTTGAAATTTACCATTTTTTAGAAAACTAGTATATAAAACTTTGTTTGGTAAAGTGACTGAAATTCTGCAATTGTGACAACTCTGTTCATGTGTTTTTTCATTTTTGTCATTTTGGTATGGACAACTTTACGTAAATTTCGAAAAATTTGTTGATTTGGTATTTTTTCACAAATGAGATTCTCAGGATTCTGTGCGTATTTTATTTTTATTTAATGTTTTTTTTTATTTCAAAAATAAATGGCCTACAGGTGGCCACCTAGTAAAATTTGGCTGGTATAGAAAAGATTAATATTAATGCACCAGTGAAAGGCTATTTATGTTACAACAGGCTCGTCGAAGCACGTAACTCACTTCTAAAGCACACCACTATTATTCGTTATTAGACGGACATTTTTAATTTGATCGCACGTAGAGTGAACAATCAAAGTATTGTCGGCATGCTTTTATGAAACATTTCAACACAGAAAATAATGTAACGAATATTTTATACTTTGCTTTCCCAGGAAAAGTCTTTATGCTGTCAACAACTTCATCGGAGGAAGTGGGCATCTTGATAGCGTTGAGAGAATGGTTGTTTTTTATGGATCGGAAGTATACAGATAACATAATGTTAATTTATTTACTACAATGAGCTTATTAAGATATCATAAACCGCTGTCTGTCAAATATAAAATTTTAATGAATGAATTTTGATGATAGAGTAAATTACTGTATTATTTCAGTAGATCACTCAATTTGCACGCACTATTCCGTTCATAAATTAAACCTGTATAAATATATACAAATCTAAAAAAATTAAAAAAAAATTCTCTATTTAGTAATATATTAACACTTAACCTGCGGGCTACTTTCGCAAAATGCGCTTAACGTTTACGAAAATAAACATATTTACTAAAGCATTGCCAAAGTTGTATTGCCAAATGTTATTCTTGTGCATTTGTCTATAAGATTATAAGACCTTTTTAAATTCTTTTTCTTCTTACATATTCACTGCCTAAGAGAAGCATATGGACATAATGTGCCGCATCCAAGAATTCCTTTCATCTGCCAGTATTCTTGCGTCCTACCAGGTCATACCTGCATCCCGTAAATTCACCGAATACATTTTATAAGTAGTATTAAACGGCCTCCTGGGACGCCGACAGCCGGTAGGTTTGAAGAATAGGCAGGTTAGGTTCAGACTCTTTTAAGGCATCTGCAATATGTGGTCAGGTCCAACGTCGCAGCTTCACTTTGTCAGTGATAAGTGGCTGAATGGTTTGTTCTCCTAGCTTCTAGTTACGAACTGAGTCATACCACTGTATCCTTAGAATCCGCTGTAGTCATCTCTTCTCAAAACTTAGAATACGATTGTTGTGGTATTTTGAAAAAATCTAAAGATTTAGGCCTGGGTACCCAATGGAATGATCAATTAACAACTGATTCTCGAGAAAAAATTCATATACTCCATACATTTTTTTGATTGTCACTTTCACAGTGTTGAATCCTATATGCTCCACTATCGTAGCGGACATACTACAAAGAAAAAATGATACATGTGATGTTGAATTGAGATATTGTGTAGAGCAGCGGTTTCCAATGGTAGCGCAGACTATTGCCAGAGTAAGCACCAACATTTGATGAAAAATTAAAATTTGGATAAAGAACGTGTCTAAATTTTTTTGAAAAAAATATAAGGTGGGGAGGCGCAGTTGCAAAAATGTTGGAAACCACTGTTGTAAAGTATAACACATTTAATAATTTTAACAGAGTAAAACAGTTTCCCCGGTAGCGTAAAGGTGGGAGTGCGCACCTCGCATCCGGGGAGTGCGGGTTCGATTCCCACATCTACCAAAATTTTTAAAATCCAAAAATGCAATTGTGAATTGGTTCCATTGTGAAAAAAATCGTCTGTCAAGATATGTCTTCACATTGTGGAGATCCATATACCCCATATCCATAGCGAACACGGTGTAAAATAAAAACAGATTTAGTAGACAAATGGTAAGTAAATTATCATTGAAAGTGAAGTGGAAAATTTGAGAATTTTTGGTACTTAATTTAAATAATGCGTGAATTAATAAATATCACATTTAAATAGTTTAATATCCATGGAAGATGCTCATTAAAATATTATTTTCATAGGCTGTATAAATACGTTTTAATTATTACCATTTGAAACACGTTCGTAATAACGCTGTAAGCGGCCGTCGTAAATAATAAACACGGCTCATTTTATGATACCAACAGTGCTAATAAACTATAAATATGAAGATGTAACTTATAAAAACGTTTCAAAGCACTCTGTCGGCTGCCTTCTTCCAATGCACCAGAGGTCAGAAACCGATGGCCTGGAACAACATGCGGCCCTCTTATTTTGAAAAAAATCAATCAATTTTTTTTTAAATTATTTTATCTCTTCCAAAGAATAGATACAGAGCAGGGGCAGCCAATGGGTCGACGGTGTATCAATTCCTAGTTGCCCACCTGTCTGATACATCGAAATAAGAATAAATTTGTTCGGTTTCATACAGTACAATTTTATGCAGTGCAAGTATTGCCATTTTGTTTACCTTTCATATAAATTACTTCATTATAGCTTTCTCTAGTCCCCTTAAAAAATTGGTTCCACTTTGGTTCCACTTCCACTTGATCCACTTTGCTCTGTGAATCTACATTGGCTATAATGGTAGCTACAAGTAGCTATGAACCAAATTATGATAAGCTTGCTGAAAATATGCTATTTCATGTTTCCAGCGAGCCTTCTGATTATACATAGTTAGTCTTTATAATATTATACATATTTCATATTATATATAATATTTAATAATTATAATAGCTAATAATAAGCATATTGCTTGCGCAAATAAAACTAAAATTAAATAACATCTCGTTTTATTTACATAATATTTATAGTGTAAAGTCATCATTAATTGCCGTTATTGGTGATATTGAATTGATATTGGTATTATCTATGTTTATTTTCAATTTGAACGTATTTTTGGCTTTAAATTAAAACAATTTCACCGCCAAACATTTCAAAAGCAGGTCGCAGGTAGTGGTTAAAACTTTGGTCACCCATGATATAGAATATAAATAAGAGAATAAATTGAAATATCTAATAATAATATATAAAACCTGTCCCTAAATGAGCTGACATTTTTAATTTGCTGATGATACCAAACAAAGGACTACTCTGGTTAGGGACACTTTTGCATGCGGCTCCAGAGCTTCTTATGCAACTACTTACATTTTATGTTTTTGGTGAAATGGAAAGATAACTGACTCCTGCAACGTATTATAGTGGTGATTAGATCCGGAATCAATAATGAAAAATATTATTTTAAGACACATTGTATGATATTTTACGAATGCTGGTTGATATCGCATTTTAGTTGTATTGTTATAATTTAAAGTGGCATTCAGTTATAAAATCTTATAAAAAATGATAAATTTACTTTAATTTAACTATTTCAATAAGGTGGCATCGTATGCTGCCGAAACGGATTGAGTCACTTTTTGATTGAAATTGTATAGCTTCAATATTTTGGCATGCTGACTGTTTTTCGGTTTTTCATTACGGAAATAGGGAGTATATAGATTTTTTCTCAATGTTTATAATAACTAATATCTAATTCACGCCTTCTCTAATATATTTTGATAGGCAAGTAGTAATATTCAACAGATTTAACTGAAGAAATAAAAAAATGTCTCAAAAGTTCGCAATAATATTCAAAATGAAATGTTCCCGCGCTTGGGGTCAGCGAAAAATTAAGTGTTCCCGTAGTGAAAGTGTTAATTATGCAGTGAAAGTCCAAAGATATGTACATAGCGTACCATTTAACTCTCACCTTACTGTCCCAAAAGCTACGGTGCTAGCTCCCAAGTATTCAATAAAATTTGTATGTTTTAAATTCAAATTATGGAAAACCTGCTAGATCAATTAATTTTTACTACGCATTAAAAGGCAAACAATATAAAATTCGTGCAAGAAATGCAAACATAAAAGAGAAACAAAAGATACGACATGTCTAGACAGATATCATTTACTGGCTGATGACTATATCTAACCGCTTTGTATACTCCCTCTTTTCATCTCTGAAACGTGATGATATCATTCGAATGAATAACGGACGCTACCGTTACACACATACCAACGTCATATGATACACACACCTACATGCTGGTCCTGGATTAAATACAAAACAATTATTCCCGTTGATATTGATCAATATTTTTATTTCGTAATGACGTCATTGAAATGTTATGAACTTTTATGAGAAGTGCATAAAATATGTAGATCTTGCAATCGATATATTTGAAGAAATAAAATAAAATACAAGTACTGGTCACTCACTATCCACCACCGGGTAATAAGACTGACGCTGCGGTAGCAGAGCGACGGCAACAGAGATGCAAAATAACTATAAATACATAGGCGAGCAAGACAGCAAATTCGGCACCACGACAACACGTTCACTTGCTCACTCATCTATTTGCATCTCTGTTGTCGTCGCTTTAGCGCAGCCGCTCTGCCACCACGGCATCTATCGAACCCTCTGCCTAAGTGTTAAAAAGTCTCAATGCGCTTAATGTCTTTAGTATATGACCCAAAGTTCAAATCGAACTTTGTCTATAGAGCTACTGATTAATTCTTCGTCATTGTTCCTCGTAAAGTTTCTATCAAAAATATTAAATCCCCCTTCGAGTTGAATTAATATTGAAATTGTCCCTCAGGGGTCCCTATAAATGAAAAACAAAATTAATTATCGTGCATATTATAATAGCCACGTTTGATTGAATATTTAAAAAAATGATTAGTTCGTACTGTGTAGATATATTTAACTAGTATACTATGGACTGGCCATGCAGCTGTTGTATTATTTCAACACAATTAATTCACGAACTCGTTGCTCAAGCGATAAATCATTCGTCTTTTTATAGTGATAGCGTAACCTGCAATTAGCTATCAGATGATTAAGCATGATATATTTCACACACACCCCATTTTTGTAATTTATTTCCTGAGGTACCATCGACGAGTGGGTCAAGGAAAAAAGAACCTTTCGTTTTGGAAATAGAAAAATATAATTTACAAAACTAATTTTAATCCAATTTTTAAAATCTATTTTAATTCATTTATACAACTGATTCCCTTGAACTCTCCGATTACCATCCTATTATATGAGATACATGCTGAAAGCTTTTAAAGTTTTAACACTAAAAAAAATAAAAGAAATTTCTGAGACTTCTGTATCTACGGGTATATAATGTAGATACTATCCGTGGCTTTATCCAACTGCTTTCATTTTGGGTATGCTTTCTTATTTTAGCTTGAAACTGAGGAAGAATATGTATTTGGCGACGCATTTTTTTCGACTTAGGCGTGGTCT
>JAGVSQ010004244.1:0-19813 GCA_022683975.1 Rhyacophila evoluta
GTATTGTGGGGGGCCTTTTTTGGAGACGACCTGGGCCTTTAAGTACAATGGCTTCTGAGGGATGCTGGCATAACCTGGAAAGATGCAAGATGGTTGACAGATGACAGAGAATCATAAAAGTGCCACTAAGCAGCCATATGCTTCATATAAGGCAGATATACTAGAAAAAGAAAAATGAATTATTTACTTTAAAAAAATTGTAGGTTTATATTTTGAATAGCATGATTTTAATTTTCAAATATGTCGTTTGAGGGGGTCAAAAGCAAAAATGACACTATCTATAATACAATCATGAAATGAAGCGCTAGCTTTTTAAGTAAGTAGAATTCCAGTACTGTATTCATTTGATCTTTCACAAAAAAACTTTGATGGAGAGTGACGACTTTGCTTTTGACTCACTCATTTGACAATTTTCATGTATAAAATACAAATATAAAACACTTTATAATTAATTTAAATACGATATAATAATGAAAAATATCTTTTATCAGAATATTTCGTATTTTATAATACAATGTAATTAGAAAAACAAATAAACATTCTTACAAAAATTACACACGTAAACAGTTCGTCAGTCACAAACAGAATATTTGTAATCAATAATTTTATTGCTTTGAAGGTTTCTTCAAAAGAAATCAATTTGAGACTTGTTTAAATAAATTTTATAGGTTTTATCTATCATTAAACATTTTACAATTTTACAAATAATTATATAATAAAATATGTATTTGAAAGTGTCAAAAGATTTGTGTAGCTGGAAACCTGCAAAAGACATAAATCGGAAAAATCTTGAAGACACAGTGAACTAAGACAGAAAATTTTATATTCTGCAAATCGATCAGAGATGTAGATATAATATCTTATATTTGATAAGACTTTAATTTAATTACTACTACGATAAGTGTCATAATATGGGGAACGTTTTTTTACTGTTAATTTACGAGACCGATTTCCTAAAACTTTTTTTATTAATAAACTTACTTATTTTGGTTTACGACTAGGTGTTAGTCAAATCAGTGATAATGACATATTGGGAAATAAAACCATGTCCAAAAGTGGAGTATATGCGTATAAAGATTTTCACACTGTGCTAATTTATCTACAAATTGTCTCATTTAATAATTAATTGTCAGCCAATTGTTCTGTCCAATCTAGTCCTGAATCTTTGACTAAAACCCTAAGCAAATATGGGTTTCAAGCTTAAAATTTCTAGCACTAAAGCATGCCTATTGGCCACAAAGAGGAATATATAATACATGTTATTGAATAGTGTATAAACACAAAATAAGCATATACCTAATATTAAGTAGTTAATGAGACCATTGTTTTCTATACATTATTCGAGCTAAAATTGCAATTAACATTTTAATGAAAGTACGCCATAATATATTATATGATATCATATATGTCATATGACAATGCGGTTTATAAACTGAAAGATTAACGGAAACAAATTAATTATCGCGAACACGACATATGTCGTTCGACGTTTATATAATATAGCCGACATGCACTAGTTGCAATATTTCCATGAAAATGATACAAAATTTTAATATCGCAATATGCATATATCGTATGAAATCTATTAAAAAAATGTTGCATTATTTTAACAAGTCGTGTTTAATATTGAGTATGCTATTAAACAAATATAAACAGGCAAGGTTAATACTTTTCTATTATATTTTAATGTCAAATGTTGTAATACATATTTTAATAACTTCACTAATCTACTCACTTCACTTTTACACCTATAAAACTCTATCATCTTGGCAAATCGGCATAATTACTTACATAAGATCTAGTATAATGATGGTTATTTATATTATAATTATAATTTTCGTTACCCAGCTTTACACAGGATATATCCACACTTATTTTATATTCATTGTAATCAATTTTATTTATTCTGTGGTAGAATTTTTTTTTAACACTTGGCCAAAAACAATATTTTTTGTTTCTTATGAATCTATAATGATAATGCTTGAAGTTAAAAGTAAACAGTTGATCGAGAAAAAGCAATTACAATGACATGAGAAAATTTACATCGTTTCTGTAAATAGCTGTGTAGGAGCTCTTGTGACAGACTGATACACACATATATTTTGTTTTTTTGTATTGCTAAACAATTTCTGAAACAGTCCGATGTAATATTGGTTTTCATCTTGGAATATATTTATACCTTGTGTAGTGCATATGGCACGTAACATCTCTATGGCTCTCCGTCACTAGACAAGCTCTTTGCATCCTGCAAGGTCTGACAGCATCCATCAACTCCGCTACATACGTGTACATCACGCAGACAATGCCTGATGGCAGGATGTGGAAACAGGCAGAAGTAAGACCACACGTGTCCTAGCCAGTTCTTGAATTATTATATCATATTAGATAAACTATATAACTTTAGAAAAACACTAGGCATGTTAATTTATTTTCAAATTATTAAATGTTACTTATTCTAATTTCATTGAAAAAATAACAATTTTACTGTAAAAGTTCATTGAAATATTAACTGAACTTTATCAATTCAATTTATTTCTTCTATCAATTATATCAACGGCACCCAATCGACAGTATGTGAGTATTAAATACATATAATATTAAGAGATCTTGAAGAATACATTTGTATTATACTACTAAAGAAATTACTATGTATTATAAATATAAGATCAATATGTTCACAGTGTTTTGATTAAGTGTTGTAAGTAGAGCGAATTTTTATATTGTAAATTAGAAAAAAAATGTCTCATCCAATTCGTAAAAAGAAAACAATTTGACTTTTTGACTAAGTTAATTATATATTTTGGAACAGTAGATGATAGATTTTGGCAAGATCACCGCAACTAGAAAAAGTTTGTATAAATGAAAAAAAATATAGAAAAAAAATTTTTTGCGAAAAAATACTTTTTTCAATTTTAAATTTAAATATCAGCGTTTCTTATTTTTAGTTTAACAAAGTTTGATATTTGTATCTATAATTGATTTAATTTCAAAACTGTGGTTTATCCGGTATACGTTTAAAATTACATTTGTATATTATAACCAAATGGAATATATATATTTTTCAATAATAACAGAAATTATTTGAAATTTCACGATTTTTTATGTACGTATAAAACACGCTTTACAATCTGATACGAAGTTTGTTGTGGTTCAACGAAAATGTCTCTTTTATGTCGCTGTTTCTAAAAACCCTCGTCAATCAGGAGCTTTGCGAAATGGCCATATGTCTCATGACAAATATAAAGAAAAACAACTATCTTTTGTTTGATTCCAATCTTAAAATTCTGCACATACTTTTGCTGCTTGTAAAACATTCGAATGAGACTATTTAAATTGAAACAAATTAAAGCTTTTTTTTGTAAATAAATACCATTTTTCATTGTGGCCATCGTTTATCTATGTGAAACCTTTTGACCGCCAAATAATAGAATGTTTATTGCAACATTCTTCTAAAACGATTATCTATTGTAGTTTAGACAATCTGGGTCGTACTACTGGGTGTACAGAAATAAGCTAATCAATAAATGAAAAAATATATTTTTTTTAAATTCCATTTCGATAGATAAAAATATAAAATCAAAGCTCATTTCATGTTTAAAAAGTGACATAGAAATTAAATTAATACTTCGGCTCCAAACAATAATTAAATAAAAATTATTCACTGCATTTAAAAATACGATAATATATGAGTGCAATCAACCAAATTATTTTTTATATAATATTATGCCATCGCAGTTAGAAACAGTGTAGAAAAAAATGAATGATGATAGAAGCATTTTATTAAGTTCGTGAATTTTTAATTTTTTCAACATTTTTTTTATTTAGTTAATAAATTGTATCGGAATGAAAAAAATTAATAGACATAATATCAACTTCAATAAAATAAATTATTTTGATCACAGATAAAAAAGTACTCATAAATATTCAAAGAATTTATTTATTTAATATTTTAAGAACATTATACCTAAGTTCAAGGCCTTCATAACGTAACGTGTGTTTTTTTAAAAGAAGTCTCATAAAAAAATAAACACCTTACAACTAAGAATAAAGAAAATTTGCATAATAAATAAAAATAAAAAGAAAATTTCTTTAAGAAAAAAAATTATTGATAGAAGACAAAGTTAAACAGATAAAATCCTTAAAATTTTTATTAAATAACTTTAAAAAAAAATAATAACGAAGCAATTTATTGAAAAATAGCCCTTAGGCTCCATACTAGAATCACCATTGGCAGGTTAGATCAATAATAATAATAATAAAAAACAAATAGCTGAGGACACGTAGCCCGATTTTAATCAGAGTTGCAGAATTTTTGATTAAACTACATCTAATCGAGATTTATAGCCATTAATCACCAGGTGCAATATCTTACGCATGAGAGGAAAGCAGATGTTTATAACCAGAGTCTTTAATTTATATAGTGTTTTTAAGTAAAAGTATGACAATTGACATTTGTAGTTTGCATCGCTATTGTGTCGAAAATATAATATTATTTTTGTACTTAATGGAATAATTGTCATAAATCTCAGTTAAAATACTTAAACCACTGACTTAGTTTTGAGTGAAATAAATATTAAAATGAAAGCGATGAAGCGAGATGCCGAAAAATCGTTTAGTGTTTTTTTTATTTTGAAATTGTAAATAGATAATATTTTCCAATAAGACCGAGTCAATTTTTCACACCATTTTGGTTATTAATGAGAAAAAATTATGAATTAAATTAAAATGTTTTATTTTCACAAATATTATCTAGGGACTGTAAACTTTTTTATAAAAAACTCGATCAAAGTAATAGCAAAGACGTTGCCGGCGTCGTAACGGAGTTTTTCATCATATTGAAAAAGTTTTTTAAATCTCAAAGACTTATAAGCGTTGAGCTGTAGGAATTCTTTTAATTTTTCAATTTGATGATTTTCAAAATAAAAACATAGAGATTTTTTATTTGTTTTTAAAAGTTTCTTGTGTAGGTTTTGATTTTAATGTAATTAATATTGTTAATTTCAGCAACCCTTTGAAATATAATTAAAAAAATACAAATTACACTTAATTATCTAATAATTTTAGAAATATGATTTTAATATATTTTGAAAGCAGAAGTAAAAAAATTTTATACACAGAAATATTAATGCTTTTCAGTAATTTTACTATAAAACCTACAACTATGAAGTTAACTTGTTCAAAAAAATGTTAAGATTTCAAATAAGCAAATAAATTTTTGGAAAAAAATCAAATCTTGTTACAAAATACACGTAAAAATGTAGTTTTTAAAATTAATGTCATTTTATGCCCAACTCAATTTTAGTAATTACATCACTAATTCAATAACTAAAGCAAAATAGTTTAATAAGTAAATAAGAAGCAATAATTATTTTATTTTCAATTTTGAAATTCCCTGTATCAAATAAATCGATTTGTCTCTATATTAAAAACATTATTGGATACTTTAACAAAAGTTTGATTATACTACTAACATTTTATCGCATACGTTATAGGATTAAAAAAAAAACCAAAAAAACTATTTCCATTATAAATTTTAAATTTCGTCGAAAATTTACAATTCTAAATATTGTTTTTTATTGTAGTCTGAATATTTCTAAAACTGTTCATTCGACGGTTGGATAATATTGTTACAATTTCAAAACACTTTATGAATATTTGAGATATTTTACAGACTAACAGTGTCGTCGAATATATTATTTGTTTTGAATTGGCATAAATAAAATTTGAATTTAAATTTTATGGACTTTATTTTTATAAATTTTTTTTCAGGATATTTTATGTGACTATATTTGAATGTACCAAATACCTGATGAGGTAAAAATCTACGACGTCTCTTTAATGATGCATGACGATTGATAATCATAAAGTTACGAGCTACGAAAAAAAAAATTCAATGAACAAAAAACCTTACAACAAATAAAGTTTCTTTATTTTTATTCCTTCCAAAATCTGATGAGATCTAATCAACCATGTTTTACAACCAGACATTAAATGCGTAAACCTTAAGAAATATTTTTGCTGTAATCTAAAAATATAACGAAATTTTAGAAAAGGAATATAGTCTAATTTTGTGTTTTTTGTAAATAATATTAATGTAAAATTCACATTGTGTTTTCAATTTGTTGAATTTATTTACCTTATCAGTTTTAGTCATGTTTTTTTAAATAATTATTCGTATACCTTCTGAAATTGGTATGAATTAAAAAATATATGATTAAAAATACCATAGTTGCTATTTATCTCGTATTTAGTTAGAACACTTTCAGATACAATTTAAAACGATTTATTTTATATTTTTGTAATATAAATACAAAAATATAAAATACGAAAATATGTATTTTTCTTTGCAGATTCTCTTTTATTTCACAAAGTTAATATTACATATTATTTGCTGGCTTTTCAAAACCTCGGTTACAGAACTTAGTAGACTCTATAATCAGAGTGTTCAAAGTCTTATAAATTATAATAATTAAAAATATAAATTAAAATATTTTTTTCAAAATAATGACCTAATGAAAAATATTTTATATGACTTCCATACAATCAAGTTCAATGTTATATTAAAGTGTATTTGGAAGTATTGTGAACATCCCATTTTTGAAATATTTTTTTTCATAAGATACAAAACATCCAAAGAAATTAAACGTGTTAGTTAGTTTCAAATGACGTTCTAATCATTGAATATACATGTTTATATTGAAAGTTCATTAAATTTCACAACATTGACTTTACTCAATAAACTGTGCGTTTTGTTGCTTTGCGAAGAATCAATAATTTAAACAATTATATCAATTAATTCATCGTACACATTATTTCTGATTATTTGTAGATTTATATTACAGTATAGTTACACTAGACATATTATATAATACATTACCATCATTATTATTAATAATATAATATAATAGAACATATGTGTAAATTATGTTGAAGCATAACGTAAAAACTTTGTAAAATCAAATATTCTAAAATAAATTTCCTTTTTACAATTTCATACACAAGCATTGAATTATTTATTATCATTTATATCATACAATTATTAAGTATCAGATTGTGATACATAGTTACTGACTATTTATAACAATAAAAAGTTTCATTTGTTATTTTATTATAATAAGCATTCATTTAAAAGGCTTGTAATAAAGTATATACGTATAACTAGAAAACAAGAAAAAACAAGCAAAAATAATTTTGGCTGACCGCCTATTTTAAATTCTTGTTTACACGTGGCCTAATCAGATAACACGTGATTTGCATGATTAGAGCGATAAGAGCAAATACGGAACGTTGTTATAACATCTTTATTCATTTATGTATATATTGCTATTTTTCACTTTATTTGCATCTGTAAGATATACAAATTTAAATCATCCAGCGAGTGAATTTATAACTAACGTTGTCGCGTAACATTTTCATGCAAGTGACAATTTATGTCGATAGCTCTGTAGTATTTATTATTAGTAACTCGGTTATGTATTTTAAAATGAATGAGTTAAGCCAATTTCGTTTGCAATTTTTATAAAATACTTGCTGAATTTGAAACTCACTTCACTGCCAAGCAGATTTACCCTGATTAAGGAAGTGCTCTAATGAAATAGAAAATTATTTATTTATATTTGAGACGTTTATATTATGTAAAATTTTTGAAAATATCAAAAAAATTATTTTTACTCTCTAAATTTTATAATTTGATTAAATATTTTCATTTGGTTTGTAATTCTAGAATTGTGTTGCAAAGCAAGCATGTAAATAACAATTATATTTTTAAATCAATAATGGTATTTTTCAAAATAAATACAATACGCAACATGGATTTTTTTCAAATAGTTTGAACATGGAAGTTTTTTTTATTAAATTTTCTTGTTTTGCCATATCCGCTCTATATGTGGAGCATATGGCCACCACATGTTGCCTTCTAGTTTCTCTGTCACCTGCCAGCCACCTCACATCTTTCTATGTCATGCCAGCATCCTTTAATTACGTTGAGTTCATCCTGTGGATAGTACCAAACGGTCTCCCAGATTTACCGAATTCCCACCGGTCAGAAAAATCAGGATCTAGACTCTTTGGAGACGGCCGTAGTACATGTCCAGTCAGTTCCGTTGCATGGTTTTTAGTATGACAGGGAGTTGTCTCGTCCGATTCCTTATCTCCGAGTTCCTAACGAAGTCAGACCACTTCACCCCCAGTATCCGACGTAAGCATCTGTTCTCACAGCTTTATATACGGTTTTTCTGAGCTTTTGTAAGGTGACAAGATTCCTTACCGTACAGCGGCACCAGCAGAATGCATGCGCCTAATAACTCACACTTGGTGCGGACTGAATACCGCATTGAATTAAACGTTACTCTAGCCATCGCATGACGAATAGTAAGCTCTTTATGCGTGCTGTTATCTTCAAAGTCAAATCTTTCATTTTAATTTGGCAAATCTATCATAAATAAATTAATAAGTTATCACGCAATTTTCAGGAATACAACTTTAACTCTACATAGTAAATGGCTAATGTTATCATGTTCAATTTGTATAACCTTCAAAACTAATTAAGCGCTTTTGACCTAGGTAAATTGGTAAATAAATTAAGACGATATCCTGAAAATACAATATAGAAGACTAATTAAAATTTGGTCTGGCTCTCGTAATATACTTTGACTTCACTAAATAGCAAAACTAATTATCAAATCTGCTGATATTTTCTAATAAACCTAATTTCGTACTTGTGTTTATTTTATTAGTGTAAAAAGTGATTTATTAATTCAAGAGCAAATTAAGTTTATAAAAATGATAGATTATGTAAGGCCACTAAATAGTATTTAATCTGCAGAATGTTTTCCGCAGAACAATTGTACCATCAGGATGCGACAGAAAAATTAACTGAAAATAACATTACTGGTAAATCGATAAATATTTGTATCGATTATATATTAACCGATAATTATGAATCCATGAAAAAATATTTTTATAAAAAAAAACTTGGGAATAAATATCTTATTTATATAAAATTTGATTATTTAACTCATTATAAAATACAACATAAACCGAAATTACTGGTAATTTGAAATTTATATACCGGTAATTTCCTAATGGAATTTAAGTATATTTACCGGTTAACCGAAAACCGGTAATGCATGCCTTGTACGCTGGCATGACCTACAGGGATGAGAAAGTATTTGCTAGTGGTCATATGCTTCATTTAAGAGTGAATATGGGAGAGTAATAGAAATAATGATAAAAACACAAAACTATGATAAAATTAGTGTTACATTAACACAATAATGATAGAAGCTTCATTGAAATTGTTGTACACTCTATAATAAATTATAGTCGTTAAATTTTTTTTTTTAAATCTTAAATATTATTAGATAGATACTGATTAAAAAACTTTTTTGATAAACTGTTTATTTATAGCTGTTGTAATTTTTTAAATTTAATATTGTTTAATAAGGAATGTATGAAACTTGATATAATATGTATACTCATGGTGATGCAGTCATTTTGTGACATTTCTTTTCAAAGCTTTTTCTTAATACAAAGTGAATCTGATGGCTTGACATTTCAAATATCGAATGCCGAAATTGTAACTGAAAGTGCTTTGACATTTATACGAGCTATATTATTTTCATGCGTCATATACGTGAGTATTTTTTTATTCAGTTTATAATAATTATATAAAGGAAATATTTAAGAAAAGAATCAAGTGTAACGTCATTTCGCATTTCGAAGTTAAATAAACTTATTCCAATGTTTTATATACATACTTATATCGATGACCATAAGTTGACAAAACGAAAAATAAATTTTTGAAAAGCTGTTTAGTTGGATCAAACTTTATAAAAAAAACAATTATTGGGACATTAAAGAAAATGGTTACAGATTTATATTAATTAACTCCATTTTTAAAGTTGAAATTTATACATCTTAACAGTGTAATGGTGATTAAATTTCTGATATAGAATATGTAAATCTCTATATGTTAAAAGCTTATATTGACAATATTTTTTAAAAATGAATCAATTTTCAACCGATTTTTTACCTGATAGAGAGACAGTCTTTATATTTGGATACTTTGAAATTCTATAGTTGTGGGATTTGAATCAGTAAGTTTTGGCTTCAAAATGCGTATGCTAAACTCTATCGTGACGTATAATAAATACATTTAAAATATAATCTACGTTACAATTTAAAAACAAATAATATTTTTTACATCTGAAGAAAATTTTATATCCAGTTGAGGTTAGGTTAGGTTAGGTTAGATTGGGTTAGGTTAGGTATAAAATAATCGCTCTAACCTCACACTTTAAAACTCTTACACATCATAAAAATACGACCCAATAAGAAAATAACGCTCATATATTGACTTTATTCCAAACATACCCTATATGATTTTTTTTGTTAAATAGCCGAAACAGATTAAATAAGAACTATAAGGGCTTGAAAAAATGATATTTCTTATGATACGATATGCCTTAAACTCAAGATGATTATCTAATCGTGCTTCCTTTTTATAAGCCAACAACGTTAATCACTTACTCGTGATTTTGCAATGAACATATCACGATATAAAAAGCTTGATGTATTTCACTCAGTAAGCAGAAAGATAAGATTGCTGTAACTGATTTTTCACCCTCGTAACGAGCCAATTGTTCGTATAAAAATATAACATGAAATTTCAGCAGAAAATTTATGAAATTGAACACCAAAAATTTTCAATTTGATCCCAATAACTAACGATCGATATATATATATAATACACACTATAGTTCATAATATCAAATATTATTATCTAGCATTTTTAGATACTAGATATTTATTAAGGACTCGTTAGTATTATCGTCTAATGAAAATTTAGTACAGGAATCCTGAATATTTTTTATTTATTATAGATTATTTTTAATTTCCTTTTAATTTAACCGTTCTTTCAGTGAAAGATTTTAATATAAAATTAAAATACCTTAAATACCAGTAATGTTTATTATCTTAAACTATATTATTTGCCAGTTTTATACGAACATATCGTCGTATTGCTGGCAAAAGACGTTAAAGTAAAAAAGTAGGATTTGAAATAATCGAGTTTTATAATCATTATACCTTAAGAAATTGTCCTGAAATTTTTTAAACAGAGAGCCTCAAACATCAAAACTCGATTACTTTAAAACTCACTTTTTCACTTTAACATCTTTTGCCAGTAATACGACGATATATATATATAATATATTATTTAAGCACTCTTTATATAAATATTTAATAAAAAATAATCATTTAATAGTATCACGAATGTTTTGCTTATATGGGTGTTTAATATTGTTCTACTAAAAAGTCTCTCCTCGGTGGTCGAGAAATAAATGTGCACGCTTTGGTCCTAAAATTGTAGTTCAAATCAAATAATTGCACAAGGATCTTAAAAATTCAATACTTTTACATGAAATACTGGCCAAGAAATGTGTTTTTTAATCAAAGATGCAGGAATTGGTAACATTCTCGTGGAAAAATCTTTAGTTTACTATAATTTTTTTCCTTTCTGGCTCCACATCGTCCTCTTTTATTGTACATAAGACATGGTAAAAATAATGTTTTTATCAGATATTTTTGCCCAGGAGTAAAATTTACTTGTATATAAAATACAATATTTCTTATGGTTATTATTTTGTAATAAAATAATTATGTAAGCACATTTGAAATACAAAAAATCATTAATCTTTACATGAGACTATATTATTTATTTGCTAATTCCGTTGCCTCAATAATCAGGAAGGGAAGCGCCCAGGCTTATAAGCTGCTCGGGATCAGAGGTCGTAGTTCCCAACGAAATAAAAAATAAAAACATAAAATGCAAGGCATGGATGCACAATGGGTGAATATTATTTGCAATTGACGAAAAAGAATCTATTAAAATAATTCATAATACTATGAGGATGAACAT
This sequence comes from Rhyacophila evoluta, assembly GCA_022683975.1. Classification (NCBI taxonomy): domain Eukaryota; kingdom Metazoa; phylum Arthropoda; class Insecta; order Trichoptera; family Rhyacophilidae; genus Rhyacophila; species Rhyacophila evoluta. Next base: position 11,921 of record JAGVSQ010004244.1, read on the forward strand.
GTTCTGTATATGGAGATAGATATCAACAATATTAATGGTAGTTTTTAATAATATTTAGTCACAGATTTGTAGTAATAATATTATTTCCCTTGACCAAAGATATACAGAGTGTAATGCCAACAGTTTTAGATACTTAAGGATATACTGTCTTGCTAAGTAAAAACCAATATCTACATAATGAATTAAAAGTAAGATATTGTGTTTTATTTAGCAGGGCAGTATGCAGGTAACTTAGTTGGTTTTTATAGTCTTCCTTCTAAATTTTCTCGTGAATATACACTCGGTAGAGCTACGGGATGACATTGGAGGACTCAAGAATACTGTCGAGCGACAGTGATTCTTGGAGGCGGCATACGGTGTCCATTTTCTGTTTGGAAGAAGAAGATAAAGGATATAATTTCAGATAGTTTTCATACCCACCCAACTGAAATAAAAGATAAAGAAATAATATTATACTTAAATTAATTTCATAAATTTATTACTATAATTATTATTACTATTTCTACAAAAGCACTGAACAAATAACATAGAATTACAGATAAAGCGTCGACTCCTTCCTTACTTGAAAGTGCGATCTTATTAAAACGCAATGCACATTCTTATCTTAAAGAGAAGACAGTTGGAGAAAACACTCTTTGAAAACTTTATAGAAGTAAACTTTCCGTGAGATACGTACCTTTTACACTGACGAGAAAAATGGATTTTCAAAGTAGTTAAAACTTTCCCTGTAGAGTTTTAATACATTGTCAGGAATGGGGAAAACCCTCAGGTTTCTTGTTGACGCAGAAATTTTAACGTTTTGTCTTTTTGTCGTTTAAACTACGATTTTTAAAATGTAAAACAAAATATATTTTTTTAGGAAAGTAAACTCACCTAAGTTTGCGGTTGTTGAAGTTTTTAATTCCATTTAGGGTTTGTTTGTGACTAGGTTAAATTTTTTGAAACTGATGTTAATAATAAAATCTAAAAATATAGTGCTTTAAGTATTTAAAGAATAAGTTAGAAGCGTGCTAAAAGTAAAGACTTAGGAACAAAAGAGATCATTACTCTAATATTTGTTTATAAAAAACATAAAAACATAATATTAATATAAATGAATATTATAATTATAATTCTATAATACTGTTTACAGGGTAGATTAACAAATAAGGTGTTAAATTAATAATGTATTTTTAACAATTTATATAAAAAAAAAATATGTTCACTCCAAAAGTGCAGCATATATATATATATACAGTGTGAATATTTGCTGCAAACAAAAGTATTCTAAATATCTGCAATGTTAAGATATCTCTTTATATATTATTTTACACAAGAATTAGTTATCAAATAATAATTACTGACGCCAATGGGCGTTCAGGCTTACATTTTTAGATTTTTAGAAAAACTGTCTGATGTGGAAATTGAATCTGTATCTTCCAAATAATAAGCGCTTACGCTAACCTCTACAGTGCCAAAAAGATTTTTTAAGAAGAATTTTAAGAGGTTTTATGGAACATTTAAATTTTTTAATTTTATTTTTTAGCGTAAATAAGAACATTATTTATGAAATTTGGCTTACTCTCTGACATTTTTTTTGTTATTTACGTACATTTTAAGGCTTTTATGTGAAAGTTCATGTAAAACTTTCAACGAAGTCCAGTTAATTTCTTGTCGAATATTCCATATTAAGTAAATTTTTGTAAAACAAAAAAAATATCTCTTTGTCTATTTATTTATTTATAAATCCATATTATCATTACTTTGTTGTATAGTTGTTAGTTGTTATATCTTCAGTTTTGAGATATCCGAAATATGATTAAAACAACTGAACTACTTTCAATAAAAGGCCGACCTAAAAAATAATCTTATTACAGAATAATAAATAATTACGACTGCAATGTTTGAATTAATATCATAGTATAATTGTTGACGACCTCTTGAGAAGGCAGTAAGTACTCTTATAAATATGACGATTGCGTCTATCGAAGCGAAAACAAGTTTAAAACTTGTGGCAGGAAATTTAATTTTAGATAATGCAATTTTCATTTTTCCCTTTCGCTCTATCTCTGTTTTTATTCCTTTCACTCAAACTCCATAGTTAAGCTGATTTTTAAATATTTCACTACTGAAAAAAAGTTTTCTTTATTTTTGTCTAGAACTATAACTAATGAATTACTCATTTCACTAAGACAACATTTACAAGTACATATATTTAATGTTTCAAATATTAAAAAAAAACGTTCGCCCTAAAACAGAACAAAATAATAATAATGCTTATCGTGGTAAGATAGTTTTTATTTGTCATAATTAATTATCTCTTTAAAGTATTGGGAATTCAGTGTCGCATTTTTTAATTTAAGCTAAATCCAATACACCAACCGTACACGTGTTTCAACGACTGTCAATTATAGGTTGCTTGTTTTTTTAATAGCATTGATACTATCACTGCATTGATTAAAAAATATATCATCTACTGAGCAGTTATTTTAAAATATTAGTAAGTTTACATTTATAATTTATATTCAATCAATTCTATTTCTAGAGCACATATCGGAGAATCAAAACAGGAGATTTCAAATTTTCTTTGTTTATAAGATATTTTTATAATTAAATAATAAGCAATGACTATGAATATAAAGTCTGGTTTTATAACTAAGGATTCATAAATTTAACATATCTACATCGCTCAAATTATGGAGATGGAAGAGAAAAAAAAAATTTGGAGAAAAATATTTTTAGATGATATGTTTAGGTAACTATTAAACTTGTTGTACTTATGGAGTACTTGTGGAGTCAATTGATAAGTGCGTATCTTTCCACGTATATGTCTTCAGGCTTGAATCTTGCAGTTGCATAATTATTAAAAATAAATATTTTTATGTTATTTTTTACGTGTTTAAATTTTTTGTTGAGAGAATTTAAAAAACGATAAAGTAAAATAATAAAAAGTGTAATGGAATATTTTTAAAAAGAATAGAATAAATATTGTAAAGGTAAATTAAAAAAATAACATAGGAAAAAACAAAAAAGGTAGACAGATCCTTTTCTAAAAATGTATAATATAGTACTCATATAAACTGACTTTCACTCAGTTGGACAATATCAATAACCGAGGAAATCTCGTTAAACATTACCACTGTTCCCCGCTTTGGCATGATTATTGGCATGCTAGTTCTGCATTTTTTGAATATGTAGGATACCCGACGAGTTGACTATTTGGATGAAAACTAATCTTCGTGAAAATAATCCTGATAAATCTTAGTATTACGAAAATTTATATGCTCAACATTAATTTGTAGCAATATAAAAAATATCAATTTAAGTATGTATATTGTAGTTATTTTGGTACGAGTAAAATATTATTATGAGACTACAGTAGGTTCTTTTATGGCTCAATACCTGTATACGTAGTTAAAAGTTTCTTGTTGTATTTAAAAAAAACATTTTTTTAACCTTATTTTAATTTTGTACCCATGAACGAAATATCACTGTAATAAATTATACTGTACATTAATAATTAGGGGCAGTTAAAAGTGTGTGAGAATTTGACTTAGTCAGTTTTGTCATTTAAAGTTGCCTAGGTATTTAATACCTCGGCTTTAAAAACTTCAAGTTTGAAAGTCCACGAGACAAAAACCGGTGAAGGTATTTCTCAATTAAGGTATGTTCAACTTTAAGAGGTTGAAGTTTTTATTTCATAATATACGAAAAAAGGTATGATATACTAAGACTATGCTCTCTAAGCGAGGAGCACTTTAAAACTCCTTGGACATGATAAGTATCTATTTTTTTTCTTCAAAATATGAATTTTTAGTCTTTTACGATATTTTAAAAAAAATAATAAGGCACGGAGTCTATTGTAGAATAATCATATTTTTTTTTTTTTTAATAAGATTTTATTCTTCTTGTATTATTAATTTTTAATAATCTTTTGCTGCAATTTCTAGCGAATGGAATCAAAAATATAAATTTATTAAGTAAGCCTAATATTTTAAGCACGGTATTATGTTTCTTTAAGTTACAATATTTTTTAATACGATTTAATATTGGTATATATTTTTATATTCATTAATAATATACATCGAATATCAAATATGTATAATCGCCAGGATTATCAAAGTCAAATAGTAAAAGCTTAGGAAAAAAGCTCGATTTTGAATTCTTCGAATGGCATGATTTTATTTCATCATTCTCCAGATAGCTGAGAGGCAATTCTATACGCGTTAGTGCTACACGATTTATGTTAAAATTTTATAGCTACTAGATTAAAAGATAAATTGCATTAATAAAATTTATGAATTCTCATAAAAAGTGTGAGTAAATTATCTTCTGCTCAAACTATACGGAAACTATGCCAATAAAAATTTAGTGTGCAGTTTAACAAAGCTCGCGCTGACGTTTACTTCAAGTCAATTAAAACTGTAACATAATATAATACAATTATCATTATATTAAGATTACAATTGTTTGAAAATACGTATGTTTCGCTGCTCAGGAGAAAATTTTCTCTCTTGAAATATGCCTTATTACATCTTTTCTGATGTACATGCAGATTTATCAGGATCATTTCCATAAATTGAGACGGTTTGATAATACTATAAAGTATGTTTATTCGTATAAATATTTGAATGAATATATGTTTAAAAAAGGCTGTACCGCAAAGTGTTTTTAAAACATCGCGTGCTTTTCAGTTTTGAGCTTTTTTATACCAATTAAAAGTTTTCTATGCTTCTTCACAGTCAATTTTGGTGGACGAGAAAAGGTATAAGTTTAAAATTTTTAGACTTTATTTGAGTCGGTGATACTTGACAAGGAAATATTTTAAGATAAAATAAGTTATGCAAATTATTCTACATGCTCACCATAAGTATTGCATTTGGAGAGTTTAATATAGTATACGTATTTTTTAAAGTGTATTACTATTAAGCATTATCAATACACTGAAGTATAAGGATATTATAAGGAGAGAATGTCTATTAGAGAAATGAAATATATGGATCTTTACAATATCAAAGCTCTTTTTCATAGATTTTTATACAAATTTATGTTTGTTAGTCAATTGTTTATTAGATATTTCTAATTGTTAATTAGGCATCACGAACTGTATGTTTGCATTTGAAAAAAACAGACGACTTGATTGCATTTATTTACCAATTCTATAACGGGAAAATATTTTTATATGGTTATGTTGAAAGATATATGGCAGTGCCAAATTTTACTGGTACACGTACTGCGGATGCCTATAAAAAACTTGAATCCTGTTTATCTTTTCTTTTAGCCAGTGGAATTCCAACATCCAAGAAAACCATCAAGTAAAAAAGATGTATGGTGAAGAAGATGCAAAGAATTTTTTTATACCATGTTTATTCCCAATATTTATCATATGGATCTACATTAGGTGAACACATACACTCCAAAAGTATATAAGAGTATATGCATCTCCGCAATGTGAAGATTTCTTTAAAGACTATTTTTCACGATAATGTTTATCAGAAAATTGTTCAATCCAATGGGCAACCAGTCCTGCATTTTGGATTTTTTAAATCCGACAGATGGGGAATCCAATCCGCGTTCCCCAGATTTCTTTGAGCGCACATTTACCTCTAAGCCATCGGAAAGAGCCGTGATAAAGCGATTGGTAATTGACGAAAATCCTGGAGATAGTACGTGAGTCCTATATGTACCACATACAATGTGGATATAGTGTAAGATTTGGTTTTTAACTAGAAAGTACTTAAAAATTAATCCGTACGCTAAGTAAATTAAATTACAGTAATAGTAAGTGAGTATTATCCATATATTTATTATTTTATTAAGAGGATTAGTTTTCGTTGTCTACATAATTGAGTAGGAAAATTATTAAAAAATATTTCATATCCAAACACATAATACTGGTTGTATACTATTTTATTTCATCGCTGAAACGGCGTTTCCTAATTTAAACTTTCTAGCTACAGAATACTAAAATTATGTTTAAGGAAATAAAAAAACAATGAAACCTTTTTGTGAAAGGAAATGAAATCGGCTGACACCTGTTGCCAAAAATATGAAATAAATTTCAAAATTAAGTTTCGTAATATCGTAAAAGAAAAGCTGATGAAGATTCTTGATGAACGTTTTTTAAGAACTGTGAGAGATAAAGTATTTTTTTTATAGGACGAGTTAAATGAAAAGTTTAATTGTCTGCTTAGTTACAATATAACAAAAAAAGCTCCTCATTTTAAGTGTGTATTTTTTATCTTTATTTTATACTTTTTATAATATTTTTATCTCACTATAAACTTTACTATTTCAATAACATATAATATTATATTCTTAAAAAACGTTATATTTATGTAGATATATACAATCCGTGTTTGTTAAAAAAAGGTATGTATAATTTTATTTCATTTCTTTCTTTGTCGGTACAAGAGATTAAAAAAAGTTGTATCCACCTCTATCTCTGCTTCATGGTATGATCTTTCATAATAAATTATATTTATTATATATCAAAAAGGTTTTCTTTACATGGGATTATTTAAATAGTCTTTACAAAAATTATATGCTAGACCGTAGTAAAGTTTTGGTCTGAGGTTTTATATTACATCTGAGTACCCATGGATAAATAACGTATGATCTTTCTTTTATCTTTGAGATTTTTAGAGTTACATTAATAATTATAATATGTTATGTCTAGCAATATATGTGATAAAAAACTGTATCATGAATACTATTACGCCTAATAATATTATATTCAAACCAGGCGAGTAGTTTATATGTACGTAGTAATGCTTTTAGGTTAATTTTATTGAAGGAATAAAATAAATAAATTTGCTTAGAAATATTTAAATTTTAAAAAAGTTAAATAATTTTTAATAATATATTCTATTTGTTTTCTCGATAGTCGAAAAGACAGTAAATCCTCATATCTGCTGAATTTTAAAAGCATTCGTAAAAGGTAGAACCAGATACCCATTGGGTTGAGTATTATTTGAAAACCATTGTGAATGGTATGTTGTAAATATATGTGTTCACATTATTGAGATATATTCTACTTTCGGAGTAGGCATCTTCATACTGTATAGATGCATGTGCTTTAGATTCAGAAGAGTCTTGTATTAAAAAAAAAAATATTCTTCAAATGGTATATGATTTATATTTAATCCTGAGTAAGCATTAAAAAGCATGTTTTAGTAATTTATAATGATATTGTAAAGATTACGAATTTAGATGTGAAAAGTATTGAGACACATTTAAATTGATAATGGAACATTTTCAGCATTTAAATAATAATCAATTTTACGGTTTATTTTCTTTAATGTATCTTAGTATGTATTCTTGAGTGTGTGTTTAAAATATAAAGAATTATAAAGTATTTCCAATCTACGTGAATATATACGTATTTACGTGAATTTGGACTCATTCCGTTTAAGCCTTAATACGTCCCGTTCCGTCCTTTGTTCGCCTTAGGCAGTAAACTCATCGTAAGATTTTTAATGTGACTTTTTCTCGTAGAAACTAAGTTGCAATGTCCGACCAGCCCAATTGATTGTTGAACCGACTTACATTTTTATTACTTTATTTCAATGATATATTATGTCAGGGGTTGACAGTAAAGTCACTGTGGCGTATTCTCAATGTGCAGTCACTGAATTTACAATAGGGATGATCATATAAATAAAACATTGCAAATGTCTGGCGGCATTTATAGTGTGCTGTTATACTTGCATGAAGAATGGTATATTTGCATGCTATAAAGTCTATGCATGATAGTGTATGAGAATATAAGTATATTATCACTAGTGTGATGAAAATAGTTTTCTTAGTAGAGTTTTAATGCGATTAAAAACTGTCTTCATAAATTGAGCTTACGTATAATCGCAAGTCTTTAAAGCAAGCTTTTAAATATATATATATTTTTTTTTTTTAAAC
>JAGVSQ010004245.1:0-19809 GCA_022683975.1 Rhyacophila evoluta
TTTTATGATAATATTAGTTAAATTGATACCAGTAAAAGATTTCAGTCTTTAAAATGTGTGTGCATAAAAAATTAACTCACTAATGAAAGGGTTAAAATATCAAATATTTAAAGAAATTTGTTTCATGCTAGAAGTCATTGGTGATGAAAACTGATATTTATCAAAAAATAGTACTACATATCATGTGCCTTCAATTAACTACTATGCTAAAATTTTATTTAATTTTTTAAGCTTTTACTTCTATCATTTTTCTATTTTTATATGAATTTCAAATTAAGATGGTTAAATGGTTATTAAAACTAGGGCTAACGATATCACAGGTAATATGGCAATAACTTCAAATGTTCAACATAATATTTTACATTGAAGTGAAAATTTTGTTTAAATCAAATACTTTGAACTGTAAATTCTTTAATAAAAAATTTTCTATATTGTATCAGGCATTAGCCAAATTTTTCTTATATTGTGAAAAAAAATATCTCATTGTTATATTATATATGTGACATTTATTATTGAATTTTTCACGAAATAAATAAAATTTAATTCTATCCTAATAATAATTATTAACGAGATAGGTTTAAAAGCTTTGTTCATTCTTTGTTCATCAAGTATAAAAAAGAAATCGACATCTATAGCTGTTCCTCCTGTATAGCTAAATGAAACTAAATAATGATATCTAAACAAATTTGAGCAAAAATTCTGTCAAACTTTTGATTAATTGTATATAATGCTTTAATTAAAAAAAAATTAACACCATTTTGCTTCCTAAGATGAGCATATGAATGAACAGTATGAAGATATCCACTCTGATAGTGGAGTATATGGATCTCCGCAATGTGTAGACGTCTTGACAGATTATTTTCACGAGAATCATCTGTCAGACAATTGCTCAACCCAATGGGCATCCAGTCCTGTATTTTCAGATTTTAAAAATCCGACACATGAGGAATCAAACTCGCATTTCCCGGATTGCTAGATGCATATGCTATTAACTACGGTAACCGGAGAAACATAATTTATGTAATTGAAATTAATGCATAATCAATGCAAGTATAAAAAAAACATCTCTTACTAAGTTAGTTAGATAATTATGTAACATTATATTATAATTTAAATATGAGATTAAAATTGTAGACACACTATAAAAATGTGCACCATTTACCACGTGGCAGTCGGAGAATTTAAAAAAATTAAGATAATAACATTTATTTGATCGATAATTATATTGTTTTATGAAATATAAATAAAAATGCTATTGGGCACAATAAATATTTAAAGAAAAAAATTAACTGGGCTGTGCTGGCTTAAATATAATTATTACTACCGACATAAAACATTTACAATGCTCTAGAGAAACATTATGAAATGATATATTGACGTTTACATAGGAGTATGCTACAACAGCGATGGCAGATATGACTTAATCATTATGCCAAAAGGAAGATAAAATATAATGCATTTATTTCCCATGTCAGTATCCACATACAAGGTATAGTTAAGTTTATAATTTAACATTAGTTGAATATAAACACAACATTCCATATCTAAAACAAGTCGTTTTAATATTTATTTTACACAAAAAATGGTATAGAATAAAAATTAATAATAAAGATACAGAATGATAATTTTCTTATTTTGTCTTTTATAAAAAACCTTTACACCGTATAATTTCATATTACTTATTGCAGTTTTGTCAATTGCAGGATAATATATGTATATTCAAATTTATGATATGTAATATATTGCTCATGACGAAGCAATGTCATGTATAAAACGCAACACGAATTTTGCAGGTGAAAAAGAAACCCCCTTTAATTGCTAGTATTACATCAAATTTCATATTATTTTTTATGTAACATCAAAACTGATATTTTTAATGTTGATTTATGTTGAAAAAGTAAGGAAATTGATTTAATAATATTGGTTATAGAGAGAGAGAATAATATAACTTTTGTTTTTATTTTTTGTTCAGTGTTTATACGATATATTGTTTTGTGATGAAATATATGTATATTTTTCCGGTTAGCGAGAGGTTAGCGTGCAAACTTCAGATCCGGAAATGGAAAATTCTATTCTCACACCTGCTAGATTAAAAAGAGAGCAAAAACGCAGGAATGCATTGCCTGAAAACCAATTCGTGTAAAAAATAATTGGTCAATCTTTAAATTGTGGAAATCTGAAAGCTCCATTTTCACATAAAACAAAAAACAAAATTGTATTATATCTTACAAAATGTTTTGCCGAATAAAATTGATACGCATACCAAATACAATATTTGCTATAACTGAATTAAACTACGGCTTGAATCTGTGTCACAAAAATATAATAGCAACCACTTCAAAAGTAATAAAATTTTGAATACTTTTAAGCTTAAAATTATTTTTGCGTAAGTATTATAACTTGATAGTATTTGTAATTAAATGAGGATTTTAAAATATTATAACACTAACGCTTAAGTTAAATTAATATGAGACAGTTTGTCATTGTTTCTATTTTATTAAATTTCTTAACTTAATGTTGAATAAACGCCGAGTGTTAACAACGACAATTTTCTGTTAAAGCTTCACCGTACTTATATAATGTGTTAAGCTTATAGTGAAATTTCTTGGCATTTTAGCAAATAGTAGTTATTTTGATATCTCGTTCTTTAGCAAAGAGAAATGTTAATGGACCTGGCTCCCGTAAAAATTAAAATATCACCAATTCAGACGTTTATGCCAGAGAGATTAATTTGCTTTCTAAATATTTAATACGTAGTTCAAATATTACCAAACACAAGCAATTTATAATGCGTAAGCGTAACATGTTGTTTTCATAACATGATAAACGAGCCTAGCAATAATGTGTTAAGTAACATTGTTTCCGTTTAAACAAATAAATTAAACACGTGTGTAGATAGTACATGGATGGGTTTCTGCTCAGACTATGTCGCGTGATATTGATTTGTATACCTTTTCTTAAAATAGTTATTAAAACTCATTATACTTATGTGACAATTGATTTAGATTATTTGATTAAAAAATTCTGTTTGCACATTACAATGTGATAGTCACAACGTTCTTAAACATCACTTTAATAATAATTTACAATACTTTTTAACTGCGCATGTAAGTTTACCTGAATTTTTGGTGATTTTATAATAAATACAAAAATAAATCTAAATATTATGTAAGGACGATTTATTTGACTACCAATGGAAATTGCAGATGCAATTTAATGAAAGTATAATCATTATCGCTAAAAAAATACTTCAGAATTAAACTATTTTGGTATACTTGGTCCTTGCTATCCTTAAAATTCATATTTAATTACTAATAGACGTATAATATTATACTTGATTAATGGGATAAATAATGTTTAAAGTTTTATGATTTTGAATAGTCAATGTTGAATAGGACACACAAAGATTTAATCTTATTAAAAATGAAAATAAAAAATATTAAAATACATAATTAGATACAACTAATTAAGTTAGACAGCTGAAAAACATTGCTTGATACAAGTAGTATATGAAATGAAGAGTTTTAAATAGTGTTAGAGTTACAATTTTTACATTAAAATATATCACCAAATAGACACAGCTTTTAACATCAGAAAAAGTACAACTACGACAAGTAGTATAGTAGAAAATTATAGAGTTATTTATTGATTACATTTCTATCGATGTTTATTTAAATCAATTAATGTGAAAGATGACACTAAGATATAAGTTTTCACATGCCAAGTGTCGATAATTTTTGAACTGAAAGTTGACAAATGTATTGTAATAATAAATATAAATAAGCTAAAAATAATTTGCAAGATATTCTATAAAAAAACTTTGTATTTTCATATAATTTGCATAAAAATAGCTTACCTTTGTTATATCCGGTAGGGTATTTCTCAATGCAGCACTGATTTGATTTTATTTAATTCAAAAAGCACCTAAGAAATTGAATAAAAAAATTGAAATAAAACTGAATTTAATTACATATATATATTTCATAACATATTTTTTACAAAATTTTCAAATTAAAATATACACGAATACTTTTATAATAAAAAGGGCATACTACAATAAAATTATCCAACCGTTTGTCTATGAGTTAATTTATTCCAAGATATAAAATAATAATTATTTTAGATATGTTATTTTGAATTCGGTATTTTAAAATATTTTTATTCAAATAAATACAACAGGAGAATTAAATATTGAAAGGTACTTTGATATAATAACTAATTGACAATAAACGTTTGAGATTAAAGGTTGTTTACTGTTATATTTACAAAAGAAAAAATTATTAAAATTCTGTGATAAAAAAATCTTTAACATTTTGAAAATTGAGTAAAATTGAGAAAATTGAGTAAAATAATTTAGACAATTACAGTGCATACATTACTTATAAAATGAGTTAATATTTTTTGCAATTTTTCTACTCAATAAATCATTAAATAAATAAATACAGCACTTAAATTCAGAATTTATAATTGAAATGAATGCTTAACCAATAAGTATTTTTAATAATTCATATGATCATAAAACTGTTTTCTGCCAACATAAAACATAAAGGAATGATAATTTTCATTTTAAATATATTCTGGCTAACATGTTAAGTGAGCGCTGTATTACAAATTTGAAATAATGACTAAGAAATCTTTTTTGAAGCATCCTGTTTATTCGCATACTTTTAAGCTGAGATATTGAATCCTAAACGTCTTAAATTAAAATTATTATCTAGCATCAGCCATAAAGAAATGATTAAATGATTTTTTTTTAAATAAAAAACTTAAAATATAGCTAAATAATTATTTTGAATTACAAAGAATTTTCAAATTAAAATCGAGGATGTATTTGAGTTTGTATTACCAGCGAAAGCATTAGACCTATAATTTTTATAGTTATACTATTTATTATAATAAAAACTACAATGTTGATCTTGGATGTTATCCTCGAAACAATATGGCGTCTTGAAGGTTAGTGAAAATAGATTATAAGCACTTGGCAAATATTTTTTTTGTGTTCAAACAAAAACATAGTATTTTTTGAAGAAACAATTTTTATTTTAACCGTTCGGTCAAAGGAGATAGAAATTATTATTCGTCTGATAATAATATTGTAAATAATTTTCGTAAGAAAAAAAATAATTATAAAATGAGCTTTTGGAAAAAAATATCTATAAATTATAATTTGAATTAAATAAGTATTTTTAGTGCGTATCTCTTTTGGTTTTTTTATAAATTTAAAGATGCAAGACTAGGTCTCTAATGGATTTAATAATTAACTGACAGATAATGCTGGTAAAAAATATATCTTTACAAAGTGGAGATTCATACTTTCCATTTATGAAAAGCTCATCTTGAAATTATTGAAATCCATTTACTCCACTTTCGAGGTGGACATTGTTAAAAAAGATATATTTATTTAACTACGCACTCTTACAAGTATTCCATTGTAATTACTACATTTTAGAATAAATAAAATGAAACTATATATAAAACGTCTTGTTAAAAATCTTTTAAATAGCATATTTTACACATATAAATAGATTGAATGCGATATAATACAAAGACATATAATAATTTGTAATTACTTTAAAATCAAATTATAATAGTGGTTGTACAAAGGGTTGAGCGATTAGTTGACAACCAACTAACATAAAAAATCTGTAAAAAATTGTCTTTATATCGGAAAGTATAATTTAAAGTCATGTGGATAAAGTGTTTTTTTTACTAGACAGCATTGATAAAATCATTTAAATTATTCAGTGGTAACTATAAATAGCATAGTGATACAAAGTATTATTATACATAGATAAGATTAATGTTTAATGTAATACATGAAATAACTATTCATAAAATTAATGTCAAAGGGATAATTTTTGAAGTCATTAAAAGATGCATAAGGCTGTGTTCGAATAAAAAATCGAAATCATATCGGCGATGATGTAGAAAAATAACACACAATCCGCTTTCCAGCACTCTATTCAAAGCACGACAACACAAATAAAATCCTTTCGAATTTCAATCCAGCACATTCAAAAAAAGGCAGTGTTCCGTACGAAAAGTTAAAAAAAAACTTTTAGGTAAAAAAAAAAACACGACGTTCGAACGAAACTACCAAAAATACATAAAAAATAAAACGGTGCGAAAAACGCGTATTGAATTTTGATCATGCCACCGTGCGATACTGGCGTAGAGGGTCTACGGTGAAGGCTGTATTACAAGGTCTGGCATGTTACCTAGGGTAAGTCGACGAGGATTTACCCGTGGATCCGACGACGCATTGTCGCGGATCTAGAGACCGGTCGCAGACTGATTAGGAATTCAAATTTGAAGACTGGGCAAAAGTGCCGACACACACTTCAAACGGACGAGTCGGTTTATTTTTCGTATGCGTGACAAGCTATACAGGTGACTCAAAAGTACTCGTCAAAATATATTATTATAATACTACTATTAACATTAAAACATATTTTTATAAAAAAATATTAATTTTCGATTCATTTTTAAGATTTTTAACTTTAAGTAATTGTGTATTGTAAGGAAACTAATATATTTTCATCTTTTAACCACGTACATTTCAAAAACTGAACACACGAATTTCAACAATGTGATAATTTTTTCTATCATAATTATATTGAATTGGAAGATTTGGTTATTTTTTCAGAATGAGGCGAGTTCTGATACTTTTTCAAACAAATCTCAGCTATAATAAATTACTTAATAATTTTGAATCTCTAAATTTATAAACATATTTTCTCATTATTCTTGCCAAAAATCGAGAACAACAATTCATGAGAGTTCAAACCACTTAAAATGTATTTCTTAGTAATTAAAAAAGCTTTTATTGTACATAAAATTCAGGATTACAGAATATTTTTATGAAATACTACATTAGCAACGGCTTAGACAGCTTAGAGATTAGCTTAGTTTTTTTGTCGATCGCACTATATATTTATTTTGGTGGTAGTGTGAATGTAAATAAAAATTTAAAACCATTAAAAAAGAATATTTTGTAATTATAATGTAGTAGAAAAAAATAATTAACAAATTTTTTTAGTTCATTTAAAATTAGTAGAATGAATTTTTATATTCTGTTGCAATTATAATATTTGTTAAGAACTATTCTCTATGCTTAAGTCATCAAATCTAATTATGATAATGTTGTTTTGATCCACCTTTTTATAAATAAATTTTATGTACATTTGTATATTATAATGTATTTCTATTTAATTATTAAAAATATTAATGATTCAAAGTTCTAATAAGTAAAGCTAAGTAAACTAATAATTTTTGATGAGTTAGAAAAAGAGCAACCTATTATTTCTGATAGATCTCGTAAGTAACAGCAATCAGGTAATAAATTACTTAAAAATAAATTCTTATCTAAAAAATCTTTGAAATTATTTAATATAATATAATTGGTGTATATTATTGTCACATATACTTTTGTGCATACTGTATAAAATATGTGTGGGCAAAATCGGAGTCTGATACGTTGGACTTTTTGCAAACGGTAAACTATCGGCTAAGACAATTTAAAGATGTGATAGTAAGTTGTCATACGTGTGATGTTAACCCTAAAATACCAGATCACGAAAGAGACGAGTAAAGCAAAACTGAAAATAACTTATATCTAAACGTTAATTCGTCAGCAACAGATGAATTAAAATCAGTTGTATTTATTACAGTAGTATAATTAGTAGTATAGTTTGAATGACATTCTAAAAGCATGTACATTTTTTACCATATATTATATCATAGTTTTATCTTTTACTATGGTTAAATAATCATGTAATTTCTGTATAAACAAAAGTTGTTACATTTTTTTTATTTTGTATAGATTCCATTTGAAAGTAATTTTGTATCTCACGCTAGCTTTGAAAATGCAGAATTAGAAAAACTAGATTGGATTGGATTGGTCATTGGGTTGAAAAATTATCTGACAAGGTATCTTCATATCTGAGAGATCTATATGTTCCATGTTCGGAGCGAAAACGGTAAAAAAATGTAATATCTCAATAGCAATCCGGCATGTGCTTTATTTAAGGAATTGATTTAATATTTTAGTGAAACAAAATATTATATGGGAGTAAAATTAACGAAAAAAAAGACTAACATCCCATCAGTGTAAAAAGTATTTCCATGTGGACAAATGAATGATTCTGTGAAAGTTAGTTGCCAGTCTTTGGCGATGGATGTAAATAAATATAAACATGCGTGAATTTTTTACACCGGAAGTTAAAACCACGTACACAAAAAAGCATTTCGGTTAAAAATTCTAGCTAGTAATAAAAACTCAAACATAAAAAAAACCGCATGTTATATTTCCCTGCGACGGTTAAAGCTCATATGAAAGCTTACGTATATTATACGAAGAGCTTTGTGTATATATACAAATTTATATTTAACATTACTATTTTCACACTCTTCAGACTGTAGTGGGCTCTCTATAAATAATAGGTATCTTTAAGTGTGGACTGTTGTAGTTTGAATAAGTGGACTGTGAATTCGATTGTTAAAACTGTTTTTATTTCAGAATTTTCAAATGCTCTATACGTGTAAGTTTTTGCGAGTGGATACGAATTTTACTGGCCACACCTTACTGAATTTGCGGAGTTTTAAGGTTTTAGATATGTCTTAAAGTGCGGTCGTAAAACTTATATTTTTGAGTGCTTTAAGGTTACTCAACTAAATCATATGAAACTAAAAAGAATTGAATATTATATAGACTAAAAATAATGTTTGTTTTGTTATTATTTCAATATATGTATTTATTTTTAGAAAAACTTCTTTTCTACAGCCATTTTTAAAATATTAAATCAGCAATGATAACTCCCTTGTAGCAGGGAGGTTAGCTTGTAAAATTGTGACTATATATTGCGGGTTAATCTCCCACAACTATGTGCACAATTAGTTATAAAATTGGTCGATAATATTCGTGGATTCTGAAAAAAAAATAAAAAAATATATTTGGGCATTGCAAGGATTCACATTTTTTATTTCTGGAGTGGTCATGCACTCTTATGTATCTATTCGCCCATAATTTTTTGCAAATTAAGAAGCTCCGATGAATCAATTGTATTACTATCATAATAACTTTCTTTATCTGTATTTATTTAGTCATCCAACGTTTGTCTATTATGTTTCCATTGTCAATCAAAATGAAAAACTTTATAAATACTTAATTAGTCTCACTTTCTATCAATTATAAACATTAACACGAAAACAAGAACAAATGTTACCCTAATATTATGTAACATGTATTTTGTACTTGCTACTTTCTAATTCTTACTATATAAGCCATACATCTAAGGCCAATAAGACAGTTCCAACGTTTACATCAAACAGACGACTTCTTCAGAACAATTATTCGATTTATAACAACCAGTGTGATAATTGTACTGTCCAGCTCACAAGATGAAATTGTTAAACAAATATACTGTGTATAACTTTATGTCTTCAAACCTGCTTACCCATAACAACACTACTGAGATCTATACTCTTCACTTTTGTAGCGAAAATAGTAAAAAAAAGGTTTCATTTGAAAATTATGACAAATTATCCGATTGTCAATAAAATAATAAGCATTCATATGACATTCTCATGTTACTCGAAGTGACACTTTTATCAGACTGATGTCAACTTTTTCTGCATTTAAAGCTTATTTGAAGATTTTATGAACCAGTAAGACCTTGCTAAAATGATATATATTTAAAAACTTCTTTCATCGTAAGTGACTAAATTAATAACCATATAAAATGTATTATCACAACTTTTATAAGCTTATATATACTGTAGCAAAGAGATTGTAAAATTATTGCAAAGTTACATCTAAATGTCCTTCAAATTCTTAACTCTTCATTGTATGTGCGAATAAAGGGTATGGAGGTGTAGTTGGTAATGAAAAAAGGGCATATATTCGTTACATAACATGAATTAGTTGCAAACAAACTATAAGTAGGTTATTTTCATTTTATTATTTATTAATTTAATTTTCTTACGTATTGAAAACATTACAAATTTTTAGTTTAAAGCGTTCAAAACGAAACATAGTATGATCATAATATTTAAAAAATAGCTAATAAATGAAGTAAATATTGTATAAGCAACAGAAAATAATAAAACTAAATTGAAAAATAGCGTAGGAGAGAAAAAAATGAGGGTCTATCATAAAAGTAAGACAGATCCTATTCTATCAATTTATACAACAGCATCCATATAAATTCACTCTCACACAGTTGAAAAATATCAATAAACCAAAAAATTTTATTAAACATCACCATTGCTTACTTATGTCGAGCCCGTATAGTATACTTAGTATTTGGATTATCTGACACTGCTACAGTCAGTCGACGATTATGCAAGTATACTTGTTGAATTAGTGATATCAATAGAGTAACTTGAATTTTTATCGAAAATGTTTTAAAGAGATTTATTTTGAATTAAGTTTAATGGTATATATAGTTCAATAATCCATTAAGGTAGGTCATCACAGTGTATAGGTCCGTGTGCTTAGTTTGTTTCCTACATGGAATTGGTTAAAGCTTTTTATAATAGTATAAAGCTCAATTTCAAGCGTGCACTTCAACCGAACACGTTGGATGTGAAATAAAAATTATGTAAAACGGTAATATAAATGTAACATACTAGTTGTGTTTTCATATACATGTAAAATTTTCACGATATAACAATATTTTATGAGAGGGATAACTTGAGTGTGGACGTGTTGCCGTTTATATATATGTTTCAATTCACCCCATTTATTGAGGGTGACAACCCTTTATAACGTCTGCACATCTCGCAATCAACTTCTTTTCTTTTTATTGTAAGCCAACCACATGGATACAGGCTACGAGAATTGAAATGTTCTCAAACTGTTTACAGAATGAATTGTTTTTTATTATGTTAAGATCAACATGTTTTTAATATTTGTGTGTCTTTAAAAGTAAACAAATAAAATAAAAATACTGACATATTACTAAAATAACATGCAGAGCGACATTTTTATGTTATACTACAAACTAACAAATATTAATAATTGATTTAATATATGGAGCATATGTGTCGTTTTAAATTTTAAGCCGTTCTTTAGAATACATTTTTAAGCCCAAAAATCACACTGGAAAAACAAGATGACGAAACAAAATTTAAACATATATATCTTTATGATAATTTTGATTAAAAAGGTCAAGATATTCAGAAATAGAAAAGACAACATTTTTCCACGAATGCTGAGGAAAAATATAACTACCTACTGTTGTGCAAAGTTTTTTTTAAATAGTATTTTAATGTTTGCCACCTAAAAACTATACAGAAAACTTTAATATATTGTTCTTAAACTGTTAACAAATAACTCAAACAACTATGAAATATTTCAATACAATTATAATCGTAATTAGAAATATAATTTTGGCAGAATCGGCTTAGCTACGTGCTGCAGATATCTGATTTTTTTTTAAATTGGCCAGGTAATTCTTCAAACTAAATATATTTTGGTATTCTGAAAAGCTTTTGTTTATACTATATACATAATGTATGGCACAAAACTTCTAGATGCTGGTGTAACTTGAAAGTGTACAAAAATGCCGGTTAGCTACAGAAATCTTGAATGAGCCATGTTAAGTCTATACAACCAATTTTGAGTGAAAGAGAAATTTAATTTTTAAAACTTACAAACGTTATTAATTGAGATTTCGGACAGCAGATGTTGTGTGTGCTATATGGTTATTGTGTAATTGATTGAAAAACTGCACTAGATATCCAATGAGTTAAGCCGTTAACTGAAAATAGATTCTCGTGAAAACAATTCATATTACGGAGATTTATAAATATACGTCTCTTTTTAAGAAGACGCGGTATAAAAAAGGACAAGCTATTTTACGTGCCACTAATCATAATGAAAAGTTGCGAATTGATAAATTATATAGTTTATATTCTTTTATAAATCGCGCGCCACCATTTAATAGGGTATTGTTTTAGCAGACGCTGATTGTACCCGACGCGCACTATACGCAAAGAAATATATCAGGTTTCGTTTTTTTCTATGAGAATGTATCAAGATGTTACGGTGTTATTTTTATTGTATGCTTTTTATACGATTTCTTCTTTTGACTTAACGGTCTTCCAAAATAATAACCCAACAAAAACTTTATAAATCTATCTGTAACAATAATCTTCCTAAAACTTTTACTTTGATATTTGGATTTCTAGGATAATATTAACAAGCTTTTTTAGTCATTTAGGATTGATTAATAAAGTAAGAAAATAAATATTTTAATCTCATCTTGTATATGTAGGCATATTTGTATAACAACATTTTTTTTATATTTATTGTATCGGCACTGTAATATATTTGAAACGTTATTCAATAGAATTATTGATATTTGGTAGTTGTCTAAGTTGAGTTATATTGGCTTTAAAAAATATACATTATTCTGAGACACTGTGGTTCTTTCGATGGTATAATTTTTCTTCATAAGTGATTCATTCATTTGTGATAGTTGTTACAATATTTCAATACTAATAGATCGAATGTAGAAACGAAAAAAAAAGTAATCGTCAGTTGTTTAAAGATAGCTTTTTTCGATACTTAAAATATATAACTTAATGCACGCTTCATCAAAAGAACGTAAGTTGGAAATGCCGAATAAATATGTAAATTAAGCTTTTAGTTTTGAAAAAAAAAAGTTGGCTCGTAAAAATAGTGGCAATAAATAAATAATTTATGAAATTAATAACATCTTTAGTGATTAAAAGACCAGTTTAGCCTTCATTTACTTCAAGTTAGTGTATACTTAATGTTTTGATTTAACCTAACCTAAAACCTTAACCTTAACCTAAAAACATTCGATATACATTTCCATGCCTTCTGTAAAAAAATGTGTGTGCAACGTTCTTTGTATTTTCTACAGTTGATATGATTACTTATGTCATTGATAATTCAATAAAGTATCATATTTTTTCATTTGAATGCTAATTGATATGTATGGCATCAGAGCGCTTACCGCACAGCCATCGAGGCGACTATCCTTTATATATTAAGTGAAGTAACATAGTCCATATGGATGTAATGATAATCAGAATTAATCATGCATTGATATAATAATAAAAAAATATTATATATATTAGTCCATCATTAGTATCTAACTGTATTTTATGCAGGAAAAGAATTTGAACCCATAATATTTAGTATAAAGTCATTTATAAAAATGCCTGCTAATGAATCCAACTACTGACTTGTTTTTATTTTTTACTCACCTGCATTTTAATTTCATGTGCTTGCTCAAACTAAAATACATTTTGTATAAAACTTTATGCTTCTAAACACAATCATGATAACATTAACTGGCAAAAGACGAAAATGCTGTCGGTTTCACGCCAAGATAAACTTTTCAGTCGTATTTTGTTGTGAACTGAAACTTCTCACTTTGATTCACGTAAACTGTTTCTTTACCTAACTCCAAAAATTTTGAACCAATGAAGATTTACAAACTTAATATTTCAAAACCATACTTCCACATAAAACTTTTAATGCCAGCATAAAGATATAAATATGATTAGGTATATAAATAAATATTACAACATATTTATAAATTATAACCAAATACAAATGTTAATGATAATTCTTTCCTATATCACCCACTCTGCCTCTAATTTTATTATACAATCGAATACTGTGATGTAATGAACATTAAAATTTCTCAATGTTAATAACGCCCCAAAACTATCTCATCATTGCCTTGTTTGGCGTGGTTCAAAGTTTACACGAAACTTATTATCATCTCCTTTAAGTAATATTGAACATTGATATTCTGTTTTTATAATCAATCTATCTATCAAAAACACAATTAGATAGCTATATCTGTTAATAGAATATCCATTGCATAGTTAAACGAATATTAATAATATTACTCGAAGAATAATCGTAGAATGTAAGGTATTAGTTTAGGTTGGGTTAGGTTAGGTTAGAATACTATGACAGTAACCTTATTTAAACTTACTCTACTATACGCTTAGCAAAGCAAATATATTACAAGTTAAATAAAATGATTGCTTTAACCGCTTGAATGCTAAATTATGATATACCATTATTTATGATACAAGCGAAAAATGCTAACGACAATTGTTTTACAATCTTGGCACTTTATAAAATATTTGTTTTATAAATATAATTGATTTGATATTTTATATTATAT
Organism: Rhyacophila evoluta; assembly: GCA_022683975.1. Lineage (NCBI taxonomy): Eukaryota > Metazoa > Arthropoda > Insecta > Trichoptera > Rhyacophilidae > Rhyacophila > Rhyacophila evoluta. The sequence goes on from JAGVSQ010004245.1 coordinate 14,178, forward strand.
TACGGAAGTTATTTTGAAAAACATTATTTAAAAAAGAAAAACATCTGCTGTGCAATTAAATATTGCACTTATATGATCATTTATAAATTAAAATAAAGACTTAAATTTTTAGCTGCGACGATATTTTTCAAAATTGCACAATCACAGGGAAAATTTTCTTGATAAATATTGATTCGATATAAAAATTGGGTACCTTTCATATTTTAATAACAAAATTATAAAAACCCATACGGAAAAAATGCAAAAAGCTTTCTTGGCACTCCTCGCCATTATCACAACAACGTTGTTTACCACTTAAAGGATTAATAGTAAAGAAAAATATTCACATGTTTATTTTATAAATATATATTATTTGTTATACCTTATTGCTACCTGGAGGGGTTTGATTTGAGACAATATATTGTTTTAACTTGAACACGAGCTGTTACAAAATTATCCGTCTCGTTTCACCCCGTATATTAAATGTTTACTTTTAAAAGTATGGCGACCTCTCCAGGCACTCAAAAACTTTCCAGGAAGACAAACAAAGAAACTTAATTAACTAACTGCTAAGCATGTGTTTGCGGTATTCTAGATTTCACCCAAACAGCGAATAAATGAATTATTTAATATTTGAAATTCAAAATTATGGCATAATGTATTTTATTTATTATAAAATGTAGGTTTTTATCATTACTATATTTTAAAATTTGCAATATGCCTTATAATTAATGTCAAAAACACAACAGTCTTTATAACCATCGGAATACATAGTGAAGGTTTAAAATATTTTATCTTATCTAAGCACGAACAATATGCATATTAATATCACTGTCGGTACGGGCGGCGAACGGATGCCTGTACATAGATTACATATAAATGTTCTTACTTTATGATTGGTTTTTATTTTAATACTAAAACTTTTAAAAATATACATCGTTGTTTTTATAATTATTGGCGTTTATCAAGGATAAAATACGGTATTAATAACAAAACATAAATATACATCTACATTGGTACGGCAAAGTTTCAAATCAAGTTTTTGGCAGATGCAAGATAAACCACTTAATATAAATGGATTGTAATTACCAGATAAATAAAATAAAGACACTAAAAAATATGACATGATTTTTTTATTTATAATTGAATATGTACCCTTTCATTTAACCTAGAGATAAGGGTACATGCCTCACATGCAAGGAGTACGAGTTTAATTCCCAGAACTGTGTGTTCATTGGGTTGAGCAGCTGTCTGACGAAAGAAATTCGTGAAACATAACCTGTCAACGTATTTAAAATTGGAAAAATACATTATATATCGTACTTCACTTTTGAAGCCGACATCTTCACACAATATCACAAACCCATATGTTCCACATTTGGACCGATGGTAAAAGAAGTCTGATAGACAAAACTTTTAAATTAAGCTAAATGAAATCACCAGTAAATTAAATAAATTCAATTATTTTATATGCTGATAACCCTGCTTAACAATTCGAATACTGTTGTATGTTAATTTAATCATTTATTGTCTTATTTCGATATAAGCTCATTAACCTACACAACATGTATTTTTGCCTATAGGGATTATAATTAATATTACCAACCCCTTATACAAGATTTTTAATAGCTATATAAGAAACCTTATGGTAGTATAATCTGAAAATTTGTATTTTTTTCAAAAACAAAGATATCTAGGATATTTTTCTATTTTAAAATAAATACACAAATGTTCACTTTGTGTGTTGTATTCATTCTGTTACATTGTTTTATTACAATACTCTAATCCGATTTCAAGGTCGATTTTATGTTTTTATTATTCTTCCTGCGAAAGAAAAATGTATGTCTTTAAATTCAGTAGACAACCAGTTAATAAGATTTTCCATTGAACGGAAGGATATGAGAAAGTAGTTCACATTAAGAATAAGTACGTTATTTTATTTCTAATAAATGAATGATCACTGATCATTCCGGAATCACTTGATAAATATTTCAAAATATATATTTTGCTTTAGTTACGCTATCGAGTATTTTTTTTTTGTATTGTACTAATATGACATGGAAAAATTCAACTTACTTTATAAAGTAGTCATGAGAGTATGCAATACTGGAATTGAACAGTATATTTTTCTATAAAAAAACAGTATGTTTTTGAAGTTGATTTCTTCCACTAGTTTACATGTTGTATATTTATTACAGACAAACATTTTCTACTGAAAATGTTCTCCTTTTAATTTTGGAATAGTAGAATAGCTTCAATCTGGAAATATAGCCCTAAATTAAATATTCTTCTTTCTTCATACTCACTATGTATTTGGAGCATAATGTGTGCACTATAAGAGGACTAAATAATTTGTATCGTTATTTTATTTCCTTGTACTATGACCTGCATTTCTGATAAATTTAGCATGCATAATAATTGGTATCTTAAACACTATAGTCCTTTTGTCTAAAGTGATAAATAGAAAGAAAAAAATAACTGTGAATATTACGAATAAAATAATATCGAATATAATGTATTTTTAAAATATATTTTCTTCTATGCTTTGGCACATTTGCTTATTATAATATTTGAAACGAATTCTATTTCAAATGGTATTTTTTCTCTCTATTCTATGTTGCTTAAAATATGTACGTAATCAGCTAAACTTTTGTTTAATTATGCCATTTTCCTACGGTAAATTTGCATTTTGTCAAGTCTTTTCATCCACGTTTGCTTCTTATAATTTAATTATTCCTTGAAAAACAACCAGAAGCAAAGCAACCCTTTAAAGTAAACATGTTCTTAAATGCCATCTTATTTCTCGTTGTAGAAGTTATAATTTTTACCAGATATTAAAAAGATAATTGTAGCACCCTATATGTGTGTAAAACTGCTATATACTGTCTGAGTTGAGTTATAATCATATTAAAAACTAGTTAAGAAGCAATTAAAAATTACGCGAGGGAACATTAGAATTGAGTTTTCTTATCATGTCTGGTCCGAAAGTGGAGCATACAAATCTACATAGTGTGTTAATATCTGATTTGAAGGTAGAATATGTAAATCTCCGTAATGTGAAAAAATTGTCTTGATATATATTTGTTTACGAGAATTGATTGTCAGACTTTAATATCTCAGCTCAATGGGATCATTTAAGTCATAAATTTTCTAATATTGAAAAATCAGACAGCTCTGAAAACCGAGCCCGCATTCCTCGGATGCGAGATTTGAGTATTTGGATATATATTGAGTGCTTATTTGATAAAAAATATGTAATTCCAAATTCAGTAATAAATAGAAAATGATTTTATAACTTATTGTTTACGTATTATTTAAAGGGTTTGGTTTTTAACAACATATTTTCGTACAAAATATGAAAAAAACTTGATAAAAAAATGCTCTCAATGTAATGGTGAATGTTTTTAATATTTTATACAATGTTGTTCAACTTAATGAATATTTAATATAATTATATACAACAGATAGATATTAAAATCCATTTCCTAAGCACAGCCTCATAATATAATACAAACATTATGAGTCCCCGATATCTAATATGTGATAATAATTGGTTTCCTCTCAGCTGGATCCTATACCATATGAATATTAAACTTTTTCCGGACTGAAAATCTGTTTTTCATTGTACTAACGAGCTTAAAGCTCCATACAAGTAGGTAAAAGAGTGCTAGGAGAAAAATTTCTATGGACCTTTCACAAAATGCATTAGAATATGCATGACAATGAGAAGCTTTTTTATTCTATCTATGCAGATTTGTTTTACAGTAGTTCATGATATTACTTTTGTAGCTGGCGTTATACATATAAGTTACTATTTATAACTATGCGCAACTTTACATTCAAAATTAGTTTTCAAATCACAAAAATTAGGTTTAATTTATGCTAAATATTTTAATAAAAAATACGTGGAGGAACACGCAAAAAAATAAACAACGCAGAAAGTGAAATTTGTAGAATTTTAAATTAAATTAAACACATAGATGTTGTTAATATATCTATAATACGTACGACTAAGAGTGTATCGATGAGTTAATCAGTCATTTATTTATAATATTATACTTCAATAGATTTTAAATCATTTCAAAAGAAATCTCATTTAAAGTTTTAACCAAAATTATTACAAATATGAAGTGTACAATTTTCTACTAGTTAGTTAGATTGTTTTTCATGATAGTTGATTGTCAGTCAATCTCTAAATCAACTGGATGTTGCACGGTATTAGACTTTAATATTTAACATGTCTTGCATGTGATAATTGAAAGTAAATAAACATAAAAACATAAAGTAAACATTTCGAAAACAATATAAAAATATTTTTTTTATAAGAAGTCACATTTAAAAATTTTAAATACATTTCGATATATCAATTCATTTAAAAAGTATTTGTGAAGTGTGAATGAATTTTTTGTCTACTCAGCTAACTCAAACAACTATAAAAGTAATGTATCAGTGTCATTTTCTTATGTATTTTAAACACTATAAAATTCAAATTTAATAAATAAGGCGTAAAAAATGTAACCTGCAAAAGTTTTTTTACTGTAAAAAAATATATATTTCTATCAAAGAGAGTTTTTATTTAATTCTTAAAAACATGACATGTGTACTTGCATTAATTTGGCATAAATCGAACTGTTTTAGAACATGTGCTTTGCATAATACATTATCCCTTAACGGGACCACACTATGTATTGCTATTGAAACCTGTTTAATTACGTAATAGTAGAGAATCTAGAATGTTATTGGCAGGCGTTGTATATGTACTTTGTATTCAAAGTAATATTATATTTGACGCACATTCCTTATGATAGTATTATTAATTAATGAAATTTAATTCACTCGCAATAAACTGTTTTTATATATTTTGAATATATATCAAACAATAATAACATATATATGCATACCTGATTTAAGGTATGTATATGATGATTATTCTTTATATTATGACAAATCAACACTTTAAATACTCCACATATTATTATAGTTTAAAAGGCTACCTTTATAGATTGCGGTTTATTAAAATTAACTGTAAGTTTTTACTTAATCTATTGGGCATCCATTTTTTCATTTTGAAATATACACAATATTTTATGCGAGAACTGTGAGAATTGAGCTATTAATAACCGAAGTAATATGGTCCAGCACAAACGTTGCCCTCTTTATTGGAATAACACATACTTATATTAAAATAATGTCGGAATGCTTGATAAGATCACATTTTAAAAAATATATGTTTACACACACATTCGCCTCTAATGTACAGTGTAAAAATCACTAAAAATATGATTTGTTTGATGATAATGTTTTTCAATTATTAAATCAGTAAAATATCTTTCAGTTATACTTTTTAGCTTAAACCAGTTAAGATCTAATAACATTAATAAATACACAAATGTAAAACTGGATAGTGAATAAGTCTGATATCTTTATTTTAATCCAACAGTTGTTGAAATCGAGCTCCAAAACCTTTGGCAATGAAGTACAGATGTTTATTTCCAGGCCAATAATTTAATCATTAATTAATTAATAATTTAATCAAGTCTCCCCGGTAGCGTAGTTGGTGGCGTGCGCGTCTAGCAATCCGGGGAATACGGGTTCGAATCCCCATCTGTCGGATTTTAAAAAATCCGAAAATGCAGGACTGGATGCCTATTGG
>JAGVSQ010004246.1:0-19808 GCA_022683975.1 Rhyacophila evoluta
ATTATTATGTTTGCACTTAATTTAGTATTAACATCGAAATTGTATAATATGTTTTATTTTATATAAATCTCATAATATTTATAATATGGTCGTGTTTTTGTCTGTTTCAATCTTCAATCATTATGTAATATTAAATGTTTTATACGAAACCAAAGATAGATTAAGCACAAATGCTTGTAGTATCTTATAAACATATTATTATTACGTAAAATAAATGACATTAAGTTAACATTTGACGTTTTCATTATTGGTTACATCCGTTCTTCAATTGTGTTTACAAATTATCGTTGTGTATTTTTTGTGCAAGCAATTATTTTAGTTGTTGTTTAATTTAGTGACACCCATTGTTATTTTATTTATTCGTTTAGTATTTTTATTATTTATTTATAAAAACGTTATTTTTTATTTCGTTTACCCAAAAAAGGCATTGGCGAACACATTTTAAACACAACAACAGCGCAAAAGAACGAAGCGACCGCTCCATTGTCACGATCTTTCGCATAAATTACCGTTAAAAAAAGTGCGAGGCCGCCATTATTCAAGGACGATTGATCAGCGGGAATAATCTATTTTGTAAATTGTAAATACAATGTAAATAGCGATCTTCCGGTACGTTTTGATTGATTTTGCGCAGGCCAGGGCGCGAGCGACGACTAGCGTCCCGCCAAAAACCACAACAACACTCGCCTCCTTTGCCCGTTGCGAAATTTGAATTTAGAATATAGAGGGAGTACGTATGTGGGTGAATCCATTTGCCACTCGGGGGTAGAAAACATAAGATTGGACGTATGAAATGAAAGATGGACCGTAGAGAAGGAAATAATTTGTGTTAAAATCTTCAAACATTTTATTTAACCTTTCAAGATTAATATTTTAAATTTAAACAATCGATGGGAAGACCAAGGCTGAAACTGGACTATTATTGCTCTAGGAATTATGAATTACTTATAAAGCTCAATATTCAACGTTCAGATTTTAGGTTGTATACACTGCAAATGATGTGCAACTATTTTTTCCCAACACTTAATATGTACCATTTCTTACTTCAAAACATCTATATATTTACGCACATTAATAACTAAATAACAGATACATTAATCAGTATCCTCGAAGTCGCAACTGAGCACACTTATGAAATCAGCTACCAAGTTTGAGCAAACACTATCGAAAAAAAATTAGACCTACCCTAACATATAAAAAGAAACTATCCGTCACAATATTTATAAAATATAATTATCAACTTAAGTGTAATGAAAAAAAATAGTTCTGAATTTGCCTACTATTAATACGCATAGAGGTTTTGCTTTGTAATACGATAATTAAATGATACACTTTACTTATACTGATAGTACATTATTATTATACATATTGGACTTATGCTTTATATTTTCATATCTTCGTTCAGAATTTATTAAATAATTCAATTGGGTTAAGCATTCATTAGCTAAATTCCTATATTAGTTCTACGTTCTCTTTTACGGGTTTTGTATGACCACCAAAACAATGTTCGCATATTTAAATGTCAAGTTAGTGTCAAAATGCATTTGACCTTCGAAATTCTAATTTCAAAATAATCCAACCATAGTGAAAAGTTTCATCGCCAAATTACTAGTGAAATTTATAGTAGTCATAATCTTAAAATGACAATGATTCAATCGGAGTACTGTGTGTGTGAAACAAATTTTAATTCATGCATTTTTTTATGTAAGAAAATTATGTGCTTAAAAAATAAAATTACATTCTGTTTTAATATAATTAAGGACTTTACGTCAATTTTTAATGCAATTCCTAATTATGCGTCACTTCGATTATCCGACTGTATTCTGCAAATGGACTGGACTTATACTAGGCTCTACTGCATAAGAAATTTTTAAATCTGATTTGTACAAAAAATAATAAATATTAGAGTTTTCTCTTTTAAAAGAAAATAAAACAAGGGCTTCTCTATTGCGTAATGAGTGAGCGATGAAATGCGATCGCTTGACCCTCTGGTGGTCGGTGATTAAACCTCTGATGCAAATCAACTCGATGACTTATGCCGTGATTCATAGAAACACAGTTTTTTCATAAGAAATTCATACAAAATACATTATGTTGTGATGTAAACACATAACAGCGCAAAGAATTTATTTTCTAGAATGTTTTAGAGAAGTGTTAAAATCTTCATCAATACTTCAATGATCATAAAAAATACACGGAAACCTCGACATAACTGACAAAATATCAGTGAAGGAGTGAAAGTGCAAATATTGGAATATGGCTGCAAGAGTTTGTTTTCATGACTAAGATGCAGACATAGTTTTAGAAGAAGTTTCTGATTTCCATATAAAATACGGAATAATCGGAGAAGAAAATGTTTTATAGTGGTTAGAAGCAAATAAAAGTTACCTATGGTTTTATATTATGATTGAAGGTGAAAAGGTAGATGAAGTTATGGTTAGTAAGTTATTGGAAAATTTTCATAATTTTAGCCAGTTTATTATGAAAGAACACCACACTTCAGATGTGGAAACAAAACTTGATAATTTTCTTAGTTTAACTTAACTATTCTTATATTGTGCCGTTTATTTTCTTTCATCAAATCATTCAGAAATCTGATTTTAATATTGAGGCCCGCTCCTTGTCAATTTTAAGCTCCTTTAAATTGTGAGGTTCCAGGCGCACGCCTCGTGCGCCTATGGGTAATTCTGCCACAGGTAATGTAAAACAAACATTTTTAAATCTTGAATGATCAACTTCAATTCAATACTTAAAAATCTTTGTCTCATTAAAATGTCAAATCGTAATTTCTGCACTTACTATGTATTAAGATATGGTATTGTTTATCTCGTAGTTATGGAAACAAACTTTATGCATCTCATAAAATTGAACCAAAAATTTTCTCGCAACTTTCTTCTCAATTACTTCCAATTTTTAAGAATCTACTATCATTATATATTACAGCCTTAATTAGTTATATATTTTAACTACTTCTATTGAATGTTTTGGTACTATACACATTTGAGTGCACTCAAATAAATTTACAAAATAATGAATATTAAAAACTCAATACTTTTCTTAACACACAGTCTTTCTAGCTTCATGTTACCTGTATGCAGTTTTATTCTGAAGACTGCTAAATTCATTATTTTTGTCTTCAATGTTTACATACTTCGATCCAGCATTATGTTTGGGATATATATATTTTTTAATCATTAAAGCTTGTTAAAATTTGTTCATAAAATCTTTATAATATCCAGAATATGACACAAGATCGTAAAAGTTTCGATAAATGCACGATGTTTTTAATTTATATTTACATATAATTATTTACAAATCAAAACATTTGCATGTCTACCTGGTTACATATAAATCAAATCTATTTATAGACTTAAATATACCGCAACCCTTTATTTTTTAGCATAACCTACATTTCCTAACAATCGGACGTCGGATTTTTGTGATAAGTAAAGTGAGACCTACTTTTGAAAATAATTGACCGCTTAGTTCGTTTACAAAGGAAACACTAAATAAATTAATTCTGCACATTTTTAAATTAAAACGTTAAAGCCTTGCTCAAAATCATATAAAATATAATACTACACAGTCATCATAATTAACATAAAATAAAGATTATAGCTCATAATGATTATTCTGTTGAATGAACACATTCTCTGATTAGTTCTGATTTTCTCCATCGTTTAAAGAAATTGTCAAATACGTATTTGTGCACAACTGAACTACTTCGTCGGCTTAGCGACATCTAGATTTACCTGTTGAACGATTGAGACATTATGAATACATCACTGAAAGACTATTTATTATTATGTTTTCTTCAAATTCTATACAATTATGTATCAATACAGTAAAATATCGATAGAATGGACCTCGATATAACGGACTTTGGATATAATGTGCAAAATAGCCGCAAAGAAGTGAAAATGCAAACATTGGAAATTGGTTGAAAGAGTTTGTTGGATGCCTAAGATCCAGATATGGATTTAAAAGGTTTAATATAGTACTGGTCTAATACAGCATAATTCTGGAGAAGAAGTAGTCAAAGAAAATGTTTTATAGTGGTTAGAAATAGATAAAGCTGACCCTAGGTATCACATCATGACTGAAAGTTAAATAGAAGATGAATTGTGGCCTTGGAGAATGAGGATGAAGTTGATTATAAAAGAGCAGCAGACTTCAAAAGTACAAACCAAATTTAATTATTGTTTTGAATCTTTACTGCACTCCACTTTTATTATGCGATTTACTTTTTCAATAAAAAATGCATTCGGAAAATATACTTAACTTAACGAATACCTCCTCCCCTACATTAGTCCGTTATTTCTAGGTTCTACAATAATGCAAACTAGACACCACAAAGCAATTAGTTGACTGATTTTTATCTCCACCTCCATAGCCAATTGAACCGATATAATATACATCATTTATTTCAATCTGATACTTTTCATCAGGGATTGAGAAACCCTCTAATTAAATGACGCAAACGAATTTCACTCTTTATATCAATCCAACAGGTTTTTCTCGCAGATAAGGCGTTACAATTTCTGTATAAATATATAATAATGTATCGTGTAAAATACCTGATGGATAAACTTGAACGCTTCTACTAGCAACACCGCATAGCGTTGATTGGATAATGTGTTTCTTTTTTTTTCGTGCTTATTTTTATACCAGCCAAAGGCCATTCGATTTGATTAAAGTGTGGTCGACTGCATCGAAAGGGTGCGACTATGCAGATCGAAACTACTCGTAGTTTACCTACCTATATTTATGTAAAAAAATTGAACAACAGTACTTTTTTTAAGCGGAGCCACTAACTACAATGTGGGGTCTTAAAATATTAATCTTGTATAATGCATACCTACTGCAATACATCATGTACAACAATATCTGCAGAAAAAGATAACTAAAAATAAAAAATGCACCGTGATTTTACGTTGGAATAAAGGAATTAGCGTGATTTCATTTACACGACATCCAAATGTTTTTTTAGTGAAAAAAAATGTTTCCAGTTTAATTTTACATGTCACACTCGCTTAAATAGTAATTTATAAAAAGTTGTAATATACTGTTTTACGTATTGCGGTTTCAATTAAGCCATCGGTGACATTGAAGTCGGCTACCGTATGCACTTATGGTAAAAATATAACTGCTATGCATTTTTAATAACATCAACGGATATCACGATATGCATGATATTAATTATGAATTTTAAATATCACAATGTCCGCCAAGGAAATGCGGATGGATTGGTTTCTGCTTTTTAAATTGCCTCGTATATTTGAACGATGCTTTTAAGACCATCCACCAGGATGTAGAAAATAAGCCGTAATTCGTCCGCCAGAAAGATATAAGACCAGATTTCTTTGGCTTTGATTTTATTTACGTGGGATTGAGGTTATATTATATAAATAGTAGGTAATCGAATATAAAGTAAAGAATTTTCGAGGTCGTTGAAAAAAGTTATGTACGCTCGATGTATCCAGCAGAGTTATCGGCTTCCACTGACAAATCACTGGCGCGGCTATAAGCGTGTCTATGAAGGATATAAGCGGCTCATCTGATGTTATGATTGAAGAACTAGATGAATTCATTAAAAATTCTGCTAGAAACGACGATCCAGACAAAATAACGACTTAGGGTTGATGTCTCGACAACGGTTAAACAAAAATAAATAAAGAGGCGAAAATGTGTGTTCTTGTATTTTTTATAGCCTGTCGGTTATATGAAATATTGTCGGTTAGGGGCAAGGCTACATGGTGGTTCAAAAAATAGTTAAGTTACATTAAGTCTATATTTACGCGAATTTGTAATAGTGAAATGGTTTGGAACTGAAGGAAATAAGTCATTAAGAATGCTTATGTAGCAGCAACCGTGTAAAAATAGTTATTATGAAGATACACTTGGATTTTCAAGTTTTCATTTTATGTTTTACATTCACAGAGCTATGAATATAAAACTGTGTTGAAGCCTCTTTCACTTTTGACAATGAAGCATTTTAACAGACTTAACATTGTTTATCGTGTAGAGTGGAAAATGTTTTTTTTTTGTTATATGCAGACAGCTATTTAATCGTGCATGTCGTTAATTCATATAAAGTTTCAATATCACTCTTAGGCATTATCCGCATTAATTTTTTACTTTACTTTCTAAGTTTCTTTGAGGTACAGACGAGTTTTAAATCTATGGAGCGGTATAGTGCTGGAAGGCTATGACTTCGACAGTCGGATGGTGAAAAAATAATAGCAATCATTCAAGAGGTCAGAATAGATTCAATAAATGTGAAAGAATAGCAAAAAAATAATCGTATGGTCTAGATTAGCAAAACAAGGAAGACTTTATCCGCACGTAGAAGAAATAAAATACTTGGCGTAGAGCCCTCTGTGTCGTAAATGATACTACGAGAGTACTGAAAAGGTAAGGATGCTTTTGGCGTAACAATATGTCATACAGATTGGTGTGTTCTTTTTGCTTTTATAACTTTAATCCGGTAAATCAACTCATTGAACTTTATAAGGCGGCTTTGTGATCGCTTAGTAACTCTCTGGTATTTATCAGTATATTTCAGTGAGTATGTACTTGTTTTTCTCAATATAAATGGCGATATCAGATGTCTATAGCAGTGCTTCGTAACTTTCTCGGCACACCACAAGTAAGAAATGGGACACGGCACACTCAATATCGCCTCGAGGCATGGCGGTTGGGGAGCACTAGTCTATAGAGATAGATTCTATTTACAGTGGTTCTTAGCCTTTTCGAAGTCGCGGTGGACTTTCGATCATGAGAAAAAATGTCGGTGCACCAGAATTAAACGGTCAAAAAAATATGCGGAAATATTTTTAGTGCCATGTAGAGAAATAGATATTCCCCTTGGACAGAAATCCAAAATTCCTCCATAGTCATTTTGGAAAATTGAATTTTTAGAGTACGATCCGTTGACAATGAGACCAATTCTTCTTCTTCTGGATGCGAAAATCCACAACTCGATGTATCAATCGTAGCAAATGGATTTCGTATCCAGTCATAATTTTCCTATAATTAAGAAAGGAAAGTAATGTGCAATCTTTTCTTCCAATAAAATTAAATTTTCTGTTATAGCGGAAATAATTCTCTCGTCAATGTTTTCGTTAAGTAAAGGAAACATATCTACTTTATTTTTCTCTATAATTCAATTTATTTTAGAGTTATTTTTTCGAAACCCTGTCAATTTGTCAGAGGACGTCAAAAAAATTTACCTTGAATACTTCTCATGATTTTTTTCGCGGTGCACTTGGAACAAGCTCACAGTGTGCCGGTTAAGAACCACTGTTCTATTACATCATAATTTCGATCTTTGGTTTTTTCTTTCGTGGCGTCACTCTGCTATGTATAATATTTTTTAATAAATATTTTGTAATAATATATATTCTTCCTACATTTTGGATATTCTTTCGACAAAATATTTCTCTGATATTCGTCCAAAAATCTGTAATACGTTACGAAAAATTACCCACCATAAGTCATAATTATCCAGACATTATTCCAGTCAACCAAAATTACGAAATTTGAAAAGATTGAAAAAAACAGAATTGAACCATAATTATAGAGAACTTCATTATTATTAAATCGAGTGCTCATAAATTGTCAGAAAAGTGTCAAATTCTATCACTTAAATATAACGTGCTTAGTATTTTTATAGAGAGGGGCACACCTTTTGAAAAACAATTCCTTTCTTTCTCTTCAGCTGTTTTCATCGTCGTTTATAAAGTTAAGGTTGTTTTATGTATTACATTCCTGGCTATAAATGAATAATTTTAATATTAGTAAAAGTCTAACAATGTTTTTATATTCACTCGATTAAGTATTTGTCCATTTGTCAAAATCAGATTTATAACGAAACATGGATCATTTTACTTGTAGATATTTGCGTTGGTATAATAGAAAATACGATATTTTATTAACATCGTGTGGCGATAAAGACGATCATTTTTGCTCGAATCGGCAATTAATTACATTAAAAGCATTGTTCCGAAAACGCTTACTTACATAGGTCGATTTTTTACGCTTTAACACCGCAAATTGGCCAACATTTTAACAAAAAAAAATAGCATTTGTATAATATAAAACCGACTTATAAGGGAATAAATATTTTTATTCAATGTGGTTTTAAAACGTCAACACTTTTGTTGAATTTTGGTTATTCGTTTATTTCATTTTGATTTATGACTTATTTGATACAAATATTATAAACGTACTGATTGATAACGAATTTCTTTGATAACAAAATATATTTATAAAAAAACACCAAACAATAATTGTTTCGAAATTAAAAACTATTTGAAATTTTAATATTTCCATAGTGATTTTTTGCATGTTAACAACGTTCGGACGTATTCAGAATAAAAAAAATGATCCATGTCTTTTTAATTTTTAAATATCACATTTTTAATAGTAAACAAATGTTTCGGGTACGAAATATTTTTATTAATGTTTTATTCTGATGATATTATTTCGATATTGATTTTAATAAATCTACGTCCCTTCAGAAATTTGGCAAACTAGTAATAGATGGCTCTCTACCTAAAATGCTATTTCCAGATGTTTTCAATTCTGTAATTTATTATTAAGAGACATACGAAAATATTCCGAAAATAAATTCTTACTTTTTGTTCACTGTATAAAATGCGTTACGTCTCAAATTATCGTAATATAAGTTTTGTTCTTATTAAGAATTTTTCACTTTTGTGTTTCTTATTATGTATTTAGTTTATAAAAATCAAAGATTTCAACCATTCCAATATTAATCTACGAACATAGATGGCAATGCATTGTACAACACATCATCCTAAAACATAATATTAAAATACTTGTATTGTCAACATACTTTTAAATTAGCTATGGCTAAGTACCTACAAATAATAAGCCATATAATTTGTGAATCAAAGGATCAATACCCATTATATCAAGCGACACAACTGAGGTATTTAAGAATTAAAAAGTTTTCAAGGATGTCTTTCAGACAATTGATTCTTATTCATCCAATCCTTCAGGCTTATTTTTTGAGTTCGAATACAGTTGACTGTCAACTGCCTGACAAATATGTTTCCTACTTAATAGTATCCAATAACTTTTGAATCAATCAAAATTATGTAATGAAAGTAATCCTTTTACACTCACTTTGTTGACTTGCTTTCTCCTCTACCACTCGCCACGTGTCCACACCTGCTATGCGGGCGTAACAAACGTGAGGCCCTCTTCAAAATGCCAGTAGTGTCCCAGGAGCAGCTTTTCATGACTTTGTTTAGTATGCACTAGTGTACGTGATTCCTATGTTTTAACTATTTATTCCCTGTAACTATCTACCCTTGTTGAGAAGGGACCTTTTCACTTGCTCTAAGATTTTGTTTTTTTTTTTTAAGCTAGAAAATGATCTAAATAACTAAGTTTTAATGGCCAACCAGTCCAACAAATGGTCAAACCGCTTTGAGAAGCTGTTCCCTTTCAACCGAAATATGGGGATACTTCCAGATGATGTGATTGACATCCTGTAATTTCCACATAAGCAAGTAGGATTTTCTATAAGACCAAGGCAGAGCTTGGAGGCAAAACTACCGTGCCTGGATAAGATCTAAGAAGTCCATTGGTCTGAAATCTATTCGGTTATCTCCATGCACCACTTTGTTTGGAAAGAATAAATGTTTGCCTGCCCTTAGAGGAGGTGTTCCACCATTTTTGTCAGGCATGTATCGCAGCGTTTTATGTTATGGTTCGCACGACAGCTTTCCAGGCATTACAGTTCATTGAGTCAAGACTTGTTGAATATTCGAAATTCACACCATCAGCAATTAATATTCGTATAACACAATAAAGTAATAATAGATCACTCAGCAGTTTCAAGTAGGACTACCGTAAATAACTTACAGCATAAGATACTTTTTCTAAAATTATAACACAAGATTTGTGTTTTCTTCATACAATGAAATATTTTAAATAAAAAACAATAACAAAATACCTATGCAAGATTTTTATTTTCTCTTTACAACTATGTATAATAAATCACAGTAGTATTCTTAAAATACTATCCATAAATCAAAATAATATTCCCAAACAAAATTTTAATAAAACAAAGGAAATAAAAAAAAATGTATGCTTCGAAAATCATAACCTGTGTATACTGCCATTCTTAAAAAGATGGCAACTAGCCGTGCAGCATAGTTTGTCTTATTTTACAATAGCAAATGAAATAAATAAATAGATATATCTCAACATTTTATATTATTGTAATATAATTAATATTTTCGACTGATGGTGCTTGATGGAAATTGATTTTAAATTCTGAATTATTGTAATATGCCGACAGTATTACACACTGCCTTCTTCCTGAGCACAGCAGCAAAGCACAATCACAAGTACTGATAAAACTCAAACTATGATAAAAATAGATAATATCTGATTTTTTAAATGTTTAAAAACGGCATGTTACTATTTATTTTTTATATTATTCATAATACACTGATTTGCTTATCTATTTATATGAACTATAATATATATTGATATAGTAACATGCTATTTCCAAATATTTATTTTTCACTAGTTCCATAATTTTAGACATTTTAAACAAATTATAAATGCCTAAACTTTGTCTATGAATAAGAAATCATGATATATAACACATGAAAATATTGCTGTATCAATAAAGTGACTTGCCTCCAAAGATGAGCAATCAGTAATTGAAATTAACTTAAAATATACTACTGTCGCACAATTTTAACATTTATAGAAATAGGATGAAATAGCTTTGTTTTTCCAGTGTAATGACTTGACAATGACAATAAGAATACAGTGGAACTGTAAAATGTATACTCCTCAAAGGGTTAATACAATTCTTATAAAAAAAGCTGCTAGATATTTTTTGTTTTCTTTATGGATTAAGTCCTACATATAGCAATTGTGGGATTCAAACCTGCAACCTCCAGCAACAGAGCGCATGCACTTTTTAGCTACCAAGGGCCATAAAAAATATCAAATAATTTGTTCATAATGACAAGATTCTAGTTGGTATCAAATATCTTTAAATGCATATTTGATTAAATCAGTTAACCCACAAACTTCCATCCATAAACTTGCAAAAGACGAAAAATGACTGGTACCATAAAATAATATTGCAAGGAAAAGAATCATAGTATTTACTTTTTTCAATTTGATATTATTTTGCTTCGTAATTTCCGACAATAAGAAGAAAAAGAAAATGAGTTATTAATGCAGATCTGTTCTTGTTTTCATATTAAAACATTTGTTATTACTCTTTCATAATTACCTTGAATACAATTTAATATTTGGAGTTGTCATTTTTGTATTCAACAGACCTGATTTATGGTAAGAATTGCAATCTTCAAAACAGTGGCCCGCTTAATTAGCTATTGTGAACATGCCAGTGTGTTCCAATGTATTAATGTGTATAATAGTTGTACGTTCCCATATTACACAGTTTCGCTTTAACACAGTTCGAGAAATGGGAGAAAACCCCCATACGACATGGGATCTTAGAAAACACTCCCATTTCCCAGGAACCAACTATACCTAGTTCATGGCCATATTAATATAAAATACCTTTGATGAAGATTCTTTTAATAATCATGTATATTTCTCCAAATTGTTAAAATATACTTATATGTTTCCCTAATTTTTGGAACTAGTTTTTTGTTTCGTTTAACATGGATTCACATAGCACGGCATTTTTTAGGAACATAATAACTGTGTTATACGGGGGTCGCTTGTACATCAATTATTTTATTGGTATTTTTATTACTATATGTACAAAAGATATGTTTATTTAGAATAACTATTTTGTAATATTGGAATGAATGTGTCAGAGGTCATAACGATGAAGGTAAGCCACAAAAATAGGTCTAAAATGATTGATAAACTCTATAATATCCAACCGTCATAAATTCTCTCATTAAATAGTATCATAAAATTTAATCCGAGCCAATTTTTATTTGAACGGTTGATTTTAAATTAATATTCATGGTAAGTTTATTGAAATGAAACAGATGGAATATTTCACAATCAGTAAATATGATTGAAATAATGAAAAACAACTTAATTATATGATTTCTTGGTGGAAATACAGGGTTTTGTATTAATGCGGTGTCGGTTTGTGACCGTCAACATAGAAATTTCTAGTAGCTGATGGTAGTTGAAGTTCTAGTCCTTCTAACTCATGAGTTAAAATTATCTGACAACCTGAAATAAGCAACCATCTATAGAAATTTTTTTTTTCATACATCAATATTTTTTAACAATATTAAATAAACCTAATCTAATCTAACAAATCAAAAATTGATATTTTTTTTATCGCATATCTGTATAATAAAAATTGTGGATCATTATCAATTCGGCCTTCAAGCCAATACAATAACACTTATCTTTCAAAGTAAGGCGAAAAGTCAAAGACCTCTCAGTAAAAAATGTTATTGAATGAAAGTATTGTGTAGGTTAGTATTATAAATCCAAGTAAAAAAGAATGTCAGCTATTTATTTTTCTTCTATTATATATAAAATTAAAAGATTAATAATGCAAAAAAAAATATTTACATGGTTAATTTAATGATCAAATGTATTCTTTTAAATCCATAGCAGTCTTCTTATATGCAATAATAAAATATTCAATGCTATGTTAAGTAATGATTTATTTTAAGAAAAGCAATAATAATAAAATCCTCCTATTATCTCACCTAGCCTTGAACTGCCTTTGAGGAAAGGAGCCATATCTAATAAATCATCTTCTTTTTCAGTGGCTGGAGGTAAAAAATCAGCATGCTTGTCAGACACATAAACATGACAAGTTGTACAGGCAAGTGATGCTTCACACGCTCCTATAAAAATTAGTACATTAAACATTCACCTTCCATAATTTTATCATTAAATGATTTAAACAGAAAATTTTGTTCATTAAAAAGTGTGTTTTCATTATTTTTCAATAATATTGTATCCTCTGACATCTGAAAAATCTTGTAGCCAGGGAATCTGAAGCTGAAAAAGTTTTAGTGGAAATCAATATTGCAAGAAAAGTTAAATGGTATCATTTCGGAAAATACCACTTTAAAAAATGGTTCATTTATCTGGGACTGTGTTATTTCAAAACTGCGCAAAAAAAATCATGCAAAACGAGAATTGAGTGTATTACGATTTTTTGTTTTGCATTTACAAATATTTAAAGTTTTTTAAGCTGGGTCCAAATCATTATTAGTAACTATACTAATAAGAGCAGAATAAATATGTATTGTTACTATTATTATCTTGTAAGCTTACCTTCCATCGGAACTCCATATCGATGAGCTAAATAAAGAGCATTATCGCCGACTTTCCCACGAACATTCGTCTTTTTTCCTTCCTTGTCTATATATGTAATGTTCACGCTTAAAAAACAATTCAATGTATTTATTTGGATTTAAACATTTTAAAAAAATTAACTAAATTAATAATAGTAATGAATTATTGGTTATAAATTATAAATTACTAAAAATCCCTTACATTTCATCATCAGATTTTGGATCTTGCCATTCATATTCTCCATGAAACAAACCTAAGAAAAATGACCCACTGTTATATTTCAAAAATAAAAGATGTTTATGATAGTCTAATTACTTTCAATTGAATTATTGTAACTTAAGACTCGATTCCAGCTAAATAAATATGATATAAAAGTCGAGTTGGCAAAAATCGTCATGCTAGAAGTTAGTCATGAGACATTTCGCAAAAAAATACAAGTAAGTCAGTTGGCAGCGCTTACAATTTGCCTACTTAAGAACGTTATATTTACTTCCAAAGTTGCATTGCAACATTTATTAATTGACAAAAGGTTGGGGTATTTGAATTGTTTTGATATTCAATGAGAAATCCTGAGATACATAATTAGAAATTTCCAATGATTCTAAGTTGACATATTGAACTCAGTTAACAATTAAATAAGAAAGGAACGCATTAGCACTCAGACCTTGGTACATAAGAGTGGTTGATGTTTTTATTAAAACTTTAGATAGAATTATGCTACTTACTATTTGTTGTTGATAACTGTGATTTAGAAGTATGTGTAACATTATATACACATATAGGATTGATGTTAAAGAGTTTTATATTATTTCTGTAGGCAAAAAATAGGGCCTTAAACCTGCAAGCCATTACCGCAAATGTCAGCTTTCGAGGTTATGTTTACATTTCCCCGACTTTTTAATTCAAATTGGAGGTTAAATAACCAGCTGACCAGTGCTGCCACTACCTAAAAAAATATATTTTTATTATATGGTTAAGGCAGGATCAGGGTAATATAATGGTATAATGTAAAGGTTTTCGTAATTATTTCATATACGAGAGTTAACCAAGTACCATAAACATGCAGTAAAATCCACGACCGGATTTATTTAACATGGTAAATAAATTGTTTAGCAAAGCCAAATTTCCAAAAGTGACAAAATGAAATTGTAATTTTCAAATATGCTGCACAATTTTGTATTATACTTTGTAATACTAGAATAGCCTTCCTAAATAATAGTTTACACTCTATACATATTTAATTATTAGCATAATTCAATTTACACTACAAAATTAATGGTTAATGATTGTTATTTTCACACTCAATATAAAACATTTTAGTACCACTGCAACTTTATGAATGTAAGTCTTGAAGAAAGGGAATAAGAGGAAATAATAATTCACAAGATGTTCAAAACAATATTTTTTATTATTTGTTTTATTTCATTTATCACATTTCATAAAAAGTAATATCAATATTTATGTTTAAAAAAAAAACATCAATAACACATAATGATATAACAGTAACAATATAGAATTTTCTTGAGTCGCAATTTTTAATTATCTATCTAAAACAGTAGATATTGTGTAAAATTTGAATATAGCAGTATAAACACCTTTAATGTCCATATACATACGATGAAATAATAAAATCTACAATTTGAAAAAACACTGAAATGCATTCATAGTATTATAAATTATTATTCAATCTCATCTAAAAAAGGGGACATCTTTCATAATCAAGCAAATGAATCTAATTCTTTGAATACAGTGGTGGGAAGATTTATATTTCACCGCCACGAGTGAATAGTGAATTTAAATTGAAGACATACAACCTCCTTTATTAAATTTCAATTACTTGAAGTGGAGGGATATCACAGATATACAATTGCAGACAGGGCCATATCAAGTGATTGAATAATTATTTTAGAGAATTATGACAATAATTATGCAACGGATAATAAACATACAGAAGATTCTGTAAAATATGTTTATGTAAATAATGATGGTTAATGACACAAAAAAAATATTTTTCGATTTGATCAATAACTAACAAAACAAACTGTATATATAGAACCTTTATAGAATTTTATCGAATAATTACGGTAAGTCCACTTAAATAAAAACTCTTTTTAGATACAATAAAAATAGAACCAAATTATCCTATATGATCAAACAATTGATTTATAAAATGTGCTAGTATAATACATACATAAATGAGTATTTTATAGTAGGCAAAAGTACATAACAACAGTATTAGGGAATTAAAAGAACAATATGTATCATTATTCATATTATACATGTAATTGTTAGAATATCAACTTTATAAAGGCAAAAGGATCCAACTATTTAATAAATAGTATCTAAATTTAGTTCGTAAGTTTGAAAAAAGTGAGCCTGTCAAATTTTCATCCAGTAAAAAGAATTTCCACCACATCAACTTTATTTTCTTTGAAATAACATGTTAATGACATTAACAACATTAATATCAGATTAGGCAAATAAAATACCAGTTTTGGTCTCATGCATTTCAAGGTTGTATCCATTTAATATTTTGGCTTTGTTCCAAAATAGTTAAATATTTATTTCTTTTATGCCCCCTGTAAAATTTGTTGTTTTGCTTGAATTCTTCTGCCTTTCTACAGTCAATATAATAAAATATATATTTACAAAACCATGCATTACTTTAAATAACAGTTGTTTCATACTTTAAAATCCAAGATATATTAAACTTAAAATTAAAAATGTTTGTGCTCTTGGACATAATTGTTATTGGTTGTGGATTTTTTTATCTTGAGGTCAATTTTCTGTTGCATTTTTTCCTAAATATACTATTAAAGGCATTGGTTATACTTGATATAAAATATTATGCAATATAATAAAATGTGTTATATAATAAAAGAAAACAGTGCAAGTAAGCAAATATAACAAGAATATTTAACATCTACAAACGTAACAAATAGCAATAAAAATATCACTATGAAAAGTCCCAAACGACAGAAATCCACCAAAAATCCACGTATTATTTATGAGGTATCCTTACTTATATAGGCATACCGAGAAAATATACAAGTATTTTTGAGTATGGTGAGATACAAAACTACATAATGCTTTTCATTCATTTACAATTTTATTTATATTGCACGAGCGCCAATTGTAAATTTTTTTAGTCAAAATTACACAACGCCATGAAAAAATATTGTACTTGATAAAAACTTAATTTTTTTCAGGGCTAGTTTTGGTATTTTTAAATTTGGTCATTTAACTGATAAAAATCAACATTACCATTCTCAGTTTAAGTTTTCTTTTTCTGAAATCATCGAATTATTCCAAAACCATTGATAGAATACCTTTTTATAAGAACATAAAATGACAATCCGTGATGTGCGCTTTTAACAAATTGACTAAAATTTTCTACTCCCAAAAAACTTCAAAATATTAACAGACAAGTCACACACTTGCCCTTTAGAATGTGAAATGAAAAAGTGGAGTTCAACCATTTTTCCACTCAGTAACATATGTACTTGGCATGCAATCCTCAAATATAAGTAGAACTGGCAGAAATAATCAATGCTGACATCATTGTAGCTTGTGTAACCTCTTCATGAGGAGTGGGGTCATTAATAAAATTTAAAGAGAAGGAATAGAGACAAAGTAAAGGAAATTCTAGTTTTATGAGGCACGAAATAATCTTTCTCAGCAGATTTCATGAACTAAATGTAAAATATTTTCTAAGCTGTAGAAAATATGATAATTTAGAAAACAAATATCTAACTGTAGTACAGCACAAATTATATATTGATATAATACAATTTAAATAAGACCAACATCACAAATTGCAATCCTGTTGCCTCATCCCAGCTGATACTTTTTAACCGATTGACCTTGAAACAGCTACTATTTTATGCAAAAATGATAGTTTAAATATATTCTTTTTTTAAATCTTACAATATTGATAACATCTCATAAATCTGTACTGTTTCAACCAATCAATGCAACTGTTATTATATTTAAACTGTCACTCTTGATTTAAGCAATTCATTCGTCTGACTATTGGTAGCTATATCATTAACCTGAGAAGGCAAATCACCTATGTCGATAGATGGTTCATTGGCCACTATTACATTGACCTGCTTTGAACGGCGCTGCTTTTTTTGATCAGCAGTCTTGGCTGCAGACAGCACCCTTTGCTTCTCATGCGTAAGCTTGTGTCTCTTGAGATGTTTGACTGTCCGACTACTATAACTACATTCATCACACGGGTATGGTCTTTCTCCACTATGCTTCATTTTGTGAGTCCGTAAATGAACAAGCTGCGTGCATATGTAGTCGCATTCATCACATGCGAATGGTTTCGAATGCATCTGTTTGTGGATTTTAAGATAATCGGCGCGAATACAACGAAACCCGCATTCCTCGCAAGAAAATGGTTTATTTGTAGAATGTGTCAACTTGTGTCGTTTTAAATCGCCTAGCTGCAATCCAGAATAGTTGCACTGGTCGCATGTATATGGTCTGTCCATAGTATGTATCATACGGTGCTTGCGTAAATTACCAAAATCCACACAGGTATAAGTGCAATCTTCACACGAGAACGGTTTCTCACCTGTATGAACACGTTTATGACGCTTGAATGCGTGCAGCTGTATGCATGAGTAGTCACATTCATCACATTCATATGGTTTGCGTCCCGTGTGTACTTTTCTGTGTACTTCTAAGAACTCCGGCCGGACACAGCGGAACGCACAAAATTCGCAAGAGTATGGCTTAGTTTGTTTTTTATCTACCGATGTATCACTATTTTTCCCTGATAATTTCCGATGAGTTATTTTATGCCTCTTTAAGTTACTACCGTCTTTAGTTGTATAATCACATTCATCACATACCAATGAATCATCACTAGCTACATGTATAGTTCTATGTTGTTTTAGTTCATCTAAAATTTTTGTTGTATATTGACATTGATGACATGAAAATGGTTTTTCTCCAGTATGTGTTAATTCATGTTTTCTTAAAGTATTGTAAAATTTTGTAGTATAGTTACAATTTGTACAGGAAAATATTTTATCATCAGAGTGTGTCCTTTTGTGTCGTTCTAAAGTGTAAAGCTTTGAGGTAATATAGCTGCAGAGGTTACAAGCAAACGGTTGGTCACCGGTGTGAATGAGTTTATGTTTATTTAAATTGGCAGGTATCTTAGTTGTATAACCACACTCTCCGCAGGCAAGCAACTTTTTATCTTTGATTAATGGCAGCGATACTCTGGCACTAAATTCTGAACTTTGAACAGCCTGTAGTTCTTCATTAGCGTGCAATTTTAAACATCCCATAGCGCTAGTGCGCCGTTTAAATGTTTTACCACACCTGGAAACAGTTTAAAAATGCATGTCAATAATGCTGTAAAAATTATATTAAACTCTATCTCTCCTATATAGTGTCAGGTTTCTGCAAACAATTTTATTGAAAAAGAAATGCATGCACTGATTACAGAAGACAAAACCTGAGCCGCAATATACATCAGTTTTATGCTCTCATTTTTCCTAATACTTTTTTGCTTACTACAGATGTAATTCCTAATTTAATGTGCTCGTTCTAAACATGAAATACTTAAGTCAATTGCCTCTAGATGTATTACTAAGTGTATTATATACAATAATAAATTCATCTTCATATCCATTGCCAATGAGTAGCATATTGTTACCAAGTGACGGTTTCAGGATTTTCTAATACTCATCAATTTTTCTTCCTAGGTTATGTTAGTAATATTTTATTCTGCCAACTATATTCCACAGATGCTTCCTCGTAGATCAAGATATCAGAATCTCACTGATCGAAAAACGAGGAAGACAATATTGGAAAAGACATCTATCAACCAGTTTTAGACACAAACATCACTTTATAAAATATATTGCATAATATGTAATGCCACTTTAAACTCACTTGCAAAAATACAGACCATCCTTTTCTTGTATAATAAAGTCAGTCATAGAGCCATCTTCTTGAACAGATGCATCATGGCTAACTTCAAGAAAGCACTCTGGTACCATCTGCGATGATTCACAATCATCATCACATATGTTATCAAAATTATTCCGATGATCTCGACTTCCCTGGATATGCATGTCAATTTGGAGATCAGAAGGAGGGATGTTGATTGAATGGTTGGTGCCATTACTCATCTCATTTTTTACCGCAATACCATCAAAGTCCATTTCATTGAGAATTCTAAAGTGCAAATATTAAAAATTTATAACTTTAAGAAGTTTTACAGTAGAACCTCAATATAACGGACTAATACGGATTTATTTTATACATGTTGAAATATTACAAATTGTATGTTTGATATATTAACAACATGACATACAATGGTTATAACGAAAATATAAAAAACATATTAAAATCTAAAAAAAGGATTGAAAAAATATATACATACCGAAGGAAAAAAGAAGTGTCTTACCAAGTGAGTTAGACAGACCCTATTCTGATAATGTATATAATAGCATCTATCTAAGCTCGCT
>JAGVSQ010004247.1:6101-19805 GCA_022683975.1 Rhyacophila evoluta
TTTTTATTATATATATAAACAAACGAGCACAAAATAACCTGTCAACTGACAAATGCTCTGCGCATTTGCGCAACCATAAAATTGCTCACAAAGAAATACCATAACATTTTAAGCTGAATTTGCATGAAAATATGTAAATGTGTGCAGTTACATGTATAATATATAGAGATGCTTGTGCGCGTTTGTATCTATGTGAGCATTTTATATGTGGGCGCTCGTCTTGTGAACATTAGTCATGTGAGCGTTTGTTTTGTGCGCAGTTGTCTGGTTACCGTATTTAACACATGATATTAAATGCTTAAATTCTTATTTTATATTGAATTCGATTCTCATTATTAAAAAATATCGTTGACGCATAAAATCGAAAGTCGTTTTGATAATATGTATGTATATTGAAATGAAAATATTTCATTTAAAAAATATTCGTACATCAAAAGTATACAACTAATGGTATCATTGTTATTATCGGGCACAAAAAAACCTTTATAATTTTTAAATATAAATTTAAGTGTGCTTATATTAAAAAATACAGCACTGTAACAGCACCTACCATACATACCTAACATAACATATCTAGTCACATTTCAAAGCAGATTATACATTGTTCTGCATCAAAATAAAGGAATCCTGGCTACTAAGGTTTGCGTCTCTACTGTCAAGTTAAGAAAAATATAAAAGATGTCGCTAGTATACCAGAGTAATATGCGTAGAGTGGCCCTCTACAAACCATTTACGCATTATTAAATACGGCAGCTTGTAATATTTCAGTCCATTTAATATGTTTAAAATAATCCTTAAAACACTGCACGCTAAATATTCAGGCATAAAACGTATATAGATATCTGTGATTAATATATGAAATATAAATGGTATTATCTACAGTTGAACGATTATACGATAATGTAAGTATAGCATTATAATAAATAAACCAAAAAACTTGATATTAGTTTGAGTATTATTATAAAGAGGTCACTAATAAGTTATATTTTTTAGAATAAAATAATGGTATATTAAACGCTTAACATATTTAAAGTACAAGTGGTACGTACATTAAAAAATAAATTACATTATACTAAATAAAGAAAATATTAAGAATTTTAACATAAACTAGATAGTTAAGAACCAATAAAAATAATTTAAAATGCTCACAACTAGTAATTCTTATATTTATAATGTTACCAAATGAATGCTTTATAAATTATGTTTGCATATTTATTAATCAAAACGGAAGAATTTTATATAAAATAACTTTAAGAAAAAACTATTTTAGTATACTAGTAAATATAACTTTATAATTAATATTTTCGACTGATGGTGCTTGATGGAAATTGATTTTAAATTCTGAATTATTTAGAACTTTGTAAGTTAAGTTACATTATTTTTTTTATAAAACTAGTAAAATAGCTTCTTTTTATTATTATTCATAATAATTTAAGCACATATTTGATTTGAACATACATTTTTTATTTGTAAACATTATTTATCATTACTTAATTTTATTTTTTCACGTAAAAATAAAATGTTAGATATACAACCAGTAAGAAACTAAATATATAACGAGGGTTGTATTAGAGGAAAAAATACTTTCACTCGCTTGTTAAGTTACCTTTTAATTGTTTTATGTTGTAGCCTTTTAGTATTTATGAGGTCCTTGAAAACTTTAAAACCATTTAGTTACTTCACGTTGAATATAAGAAAAAAACCTTTTTCGCGAAGGTAAAACAAATTTGCTAAATAGGCGTTGGCTATCTTTATAGTTTAATTAATAAACCGAGTCAATTAAAAGTTAGAGCTTAATTCTTTTTTATTTTAACATTTAGTAACACATTTTTTTTTAATTTCACATCTTTATAATATGCATGTCATAATCGAATATTAAAAATGAAATATTTATAGCAATTTGCTCAATTATTTTACCCATATTTTTTTAAGTGAAATTTATCATACGCAAACTCAATTTGGAGAAAAATCTTGAACTTTCAAACAGTTATGCCATCTTATAATAAATTATCAAAGTATTTCAGTTTCCTTTTTATTTTTCCTATTTTCTATCAATTTTAGAAATGTTAGTTATTAAAACTGTTAGATACATTACCAAAATATATACAATATTTATGTTTATTATTCAATGAAATAAGATTGTTTCATAGTACTTGAAAAAAATGGAAAAACAAAGAATAAGAAATAGCCAAAATAAAATTCATTTATTTTAAAATAAAACAGATAATTTTGAAGTTTGTAAATTTAAATAATTAAAATTAATAAATTCAACTTGCCGAATGTGGGCTCATATAAATTATATGCATTATTTTAACAGAAACATATCACAATAGAATGTGTGTCTCAACGGTAGCGTAGAAGTAGTTTGCGATCTGGGGAATACTGGTCTTGATTCTGATCCCGCATTTGATTAGTCAAATTTATATCGATCCGAAAATGCAGGACCAGATCCTCACTGGGTTGAGAAATTATCTGATAAACAATACTCATGAAATATAATCTGTCAAGGCATTTCTTAAAATTACGGAGATCCATATACTCCATATTCATAAAATTCCCATTGTGAAGATTCATATGCCCCACTTGGGTGTGAATATGGTATGAAAAAAATTTCATCCACAGATACGAGGTCAATAAAATAAAAAAATTAAAATAATTTTTATTTACTCATAATAGCATACAATTCCCAGGAGGTATATTTCAAATTTGTTATCGCTCATTTCTTGCATCATTTCCTACTACTGCCTTAATATAACATGTATTATTCACGAGTTTTCTTATATCTGTATACCTAGAATATAAATATTGAAATTTAAGGCTCATATTTTACATTCATTTCAGTTATGACACCCTACTTAATTCAGGAATGAATAATTTTAGCTGATCTGAAAGTGTATTTAATGTTCAAAGCTTTTTTTTATTACATTTATGTTGAATTATTAACAATTTGCTTATTCTCCTTTATTAATTATTTATGTGTATATTTTAAAATTGTATATTCAATTTTAAACATTTTAATATAAATTAATTAATAAAAAAACACGGTTTGTTTTTTTATATATTTTTTATTCAACCTGCAAAAGAATAATAAAAAAGGAAAGGTTGAAAGTAATATTTTCAAATTAAAAAAAAATCGTTCTTAAAGTATATAAAATTAAATAAATTTGCAGAGAAAATTCATTATTTGGATGATTGAAAAGCTTCTATAATATTCAATAAGAAAATGAATACTGTTTTCCAATATACTGATATTGAAGAGATACAATTTTCTTTTGAAATATTTATGACTATACCATTATGAAGATTGAATCTTCAGCTTAATTAAGCGTTGTATGACAATGTAAAAAATGTTAAAATTATGAATACCTATTATTTATTTATATACGAATTGAAACACTGCATATCACTCGTCTTAAATAAAAGTCATTTTTTTAATAAATTCGAACGCTGTCATTATTAATCAATTATGTTATTGTAATGGTTGTTGTTATTTACATACAGCCTTCTGAATAAGAGTTATTTTACGAAAAAAAAAACACCATAACGCTAAACGATAAAACGTATATGAAGATACTGTTGCAGCTTTGCACCTTGGATACAATCAATGACTTTTAAATAACTATGTTGATTGCCATATTATGCACAGACAAAAAGGACTATCAAACTAAGCTATGTCCAGAATTAGGATTATTGATATCTATCGTTTTTTCGATGATCAAGTGAAAAAAGATTAAAATAGTAATATCTATTCTACTATCTATTCTAATATCTACTCCGAGAGTGGAGTATATACAGAGTAAAAATGTCCGCTCTGAAAGTGGAATATATGGCTCATTGCAATTTAAAGACATGTCACATAATTGCACAACACAATAAGAATTCAGTGCTGAATAAAAAAAAAATTCAAGTCCAGCAGATGTAGGAATTGAACTTAAACGTGGGAGTAAATGATAACCTCTACGTTATCGGGGTAGTAAACATCAAAAAGAAAGAGAAGATTGCTGTTTGAATTAATACTGGAAGTCTTTTTCGTGATATTCGCGTTGATTATGATGTATTCTCTTGAATAGTTTGTTTTATGTAATATTGATTAGTATAAAACTTCTAATTTAAACACTAGACTACTAATTCTAAATTTCATTGCTGGATGAAAATAGATTTCCATCATACTTTTACATGATACGCGTGCTGAATTGTGTACAACACGTTTTGTAGCATCACAAAACATACGAGAAGTGTTTCATCAAACATAAACACGATTGTTTATTCGTTTAAGTGGGCAGAAATTTGCGACACGTGGGATATTTTCAATTTAAACAAATATATTAAATTAAAATAGTTATAACGTAAACTTTGTTTATAAAATCAAAGTGGTTCAATTACGAAAATGTAAGGAATCCATTTATCAGCCCAAATAAATTGTTCATTATTTTTTTCCCTCAGATCAAATTCTCCCTGGTAATATGGAAATTAGCGTGTGGGCTAGCAATTCGAAGAATGCGGATTCGATTTCCACATCTGCCGGATTTAAAATAATCCGAAAATACAGGAACGGATGCCTATTTGGTTGATGTATTGTCTGACAAGTAATCCTCATGAAAAAATAATCTGTCAAAACATGTTTTTACATTTCAGATTTCCAACTCTACTTTCAGATTGGATATTCTCACACTGTATAGATCCATATGTTTCACTTTGGGATTAAACATAGGGTAAAAAAAATCAAAGTGGATGATAAGAGAGATATATAGTGACACTGGCTCCGAAAGGAAAACATATTTATCTATGCAAGGCACGACTATTTATTTTTAAGAACAACGAGCATGATGCATATAAGTTTATTTGAATAGGCTTAAGAGATTGGAAATTATAGGTTGATTTTGTATGATATTATATAAAGAACTATGGTATATAATTAGAAGGCTGTATGACGTGTAAGCCATGTCACACTTAAAGCTATGGACGATTCTACCATTGTTTTAAAATGTCAATTTGACAATGATTTTTATTAAAATATATATTAAAATTTTGCTTAATTCATTAATTTGTTCGAACTTGTAGAATAAATTCTAAACCTATTTCCAATTCAATAAATGTTATTTTACTGATCGAGTGTGAAATTAGTATACTGTATGTTCAGTTGAGTAGTCATTATAATTGATTCATTATACTATAATGTTAAGTGGGAATTCCGGGATATTTTTAAATGACTTATATATAATTTATTCCAAGTTATGTATTTAATCATACAAATATCCGTTGTAGGAGAGAGTTATTTACATATAAACAATGCTTATGATGATTTTAGGAACACTGTGGAATAATTTAGTATACATTTAAATTGTAAATAAGTTTACTGTACTACTTCTCTAAAGATAATAAACACCCAAAAATATGGCTCAATCACGTGTTGCGGATGCTGTAAAAAAGTCTTAACTTGACTTGCATATTCTTCAAGCAAACCCAACTCCAGTGTCCTGAAAGGCTGGCATATACTCAATAAATATTACTGCCATTTCTTACACCTACTTTCAATCAAGTCTATACTGGAGCTCTACTATTGAGAACAATCTAATTGTTACAATATAAGTTTTCGGTAATTATAATGCATACAATTTTTCTAAGGCTGAGGATACCATAAGCTTAAGTTTTCTGTTATGAAACGAATCTCATTTGGTCGTACATAAAAACGAAAGCATAAACTTAAATTATAAAAATACTATAAATATAGCTAATGGTTCTGGATCCTTTATGTGGTCAATAATATGGTTAACTAATGGAGTGAATATGCTACAATAATAAAAGTTTTTCATCATATTGATTGACGAAAAAATATTTCCAGCTTTGTAAAAATAAAAGCAACGAGATCTCTTTCATTGATTATTAATTTTTTTTACTTACTGAACAATATAACTTGTCAAGTATATCCGGTTTTTATTACCAATTATTTTATGATAATATTCTCAAACAATTGTTTTTAAAAATATTACTAAATATATTCTTTTAATGTTTAGTAGATTTGTTATAACGAATTGTTTTAATGTAATGATAGGATATTTTAAAGTTATTTGTACATTGATGAAAAAGATAAGTAGAAGGAATTGTAGTTCATTTATGATTAAGGGTTCGCTTTTCTAAATTTTCATGAACAAAAGGTGACTCATCCCTGAATTATATTACCAACGGAACCTGACATATTTCTAACACGGAATAGAGCAAACTTAACATTAATGTTTATTATTACTGCTGTGGGGAAAATTATTTTCGTTTTGAGAATATGTAAGTGAAAACGGCCTACAATAAATAGTACAGTGTGATTAAAAAATATTTTCTCTGATGATATTGAATTCAGCTTGATATTTTATGTGAAAATGAATTTCATATTTTGAATAGAAATCAGCGATTCGTTTCAAATAATTCGGATTTATTTTTTTGTATTTACAAATATATATACATTGTCAATAGTTTTATTTCATTGGCATAACTGCGTTGATTTGTAATTGCAACTGTTTTATAAAACCGTATTTATTTCAAAATATATTTTTTTCTTTTTGGTTAACACACATTTATATAAATTTCAAAGTAAGTCCATTTTTTCTAAAAAACTTCTAGAATTAGCAATGTGATTTAAGTGAATATTTGAAGTATGAAGTCAATTAAGTTAATTTAATTTAATTTAATTTTTTCCCTTAATCGTTTGAATTCTAAACAACGATATATTACTATTCGTGATGATAGCTAAAATGCAAACAAAAAAAATCGTTTTGGGTCTGTACCTCTAGTTTATTTATAATAATATGTCATACAAAATATCAAGATTCAAAATAAGTATTTTTGTAATCAATATAAATGTTTCTATAAAATATAACGTGATAGTACTTCAAGTTAGGATTTTGAAAGTTAAATAGTGAGAAAATTAATGTATTTATTTATTAATTGTTGGATGTTTTTAAATACACTGTGACTTTGTATGACAGCGGTTTGTATTTACATATGTTGCTTCCTGTAAAGGAAATAGCTCACATCTGTCTGCGCGGAAAATACTACGCTGACTATTAGCAACACACTTGACTTGTTCGAGTATCAACTATTATATCCGGTGCAAGAAATGGTCCAGGAAACTACATCGTCTACGGTTTACAGGGATACATTTATAAGTATTCGAACAAATTGCACAATATTAATGAAACCATAAGTATACCGAATAGCTCTTATTGCCCAATAATATAAGATGCGAGACTTAAAACTGGCACCCAAGATATTTACGTAATTTTAACATAAAAACTTGATCTCTGTTTCATATATATTTTCAATTTTGTGACATGCCGAAAAAAAATCGTTTTTTACTCGATTTCAATTCATTATTTGGCTTAGAAAAATTATCGGATTTAAAGTTATTCCGATAGTTGCGGGATTGGTGTATGATTTGGGGTAATGAACGTGTGTTAGCGAATCGTATTTATTTTTTAAGGTTTTGTGTAGTATAGTCTTCTTCTTCTACTTCAAGAACGTATGTGACGTATGCAAACGGTTACAATGAGGATGGTTTCATACATTGCTCAAGAGTTTTAAGCAAAATGAGTAAATATTTGAGTTTTTTAAATCACATTTTTCAGATAATTTTAATACAAACATATTATGTAAATTTTATCTATACGATTTAATAATATTTTACGATCTAATCCATGAAAATAAAAAATATATATTTATATTATAATATATTTAAAAAAATATTAATATTTAACTCTGAAGGATAGGTCACGTCTATATTCCTGTATAAATACACAAATACGAAATTATTTTTAAATAAAATGGAAATGCAAAATCTATTTTTAATTTCGGGTTTTTTTTTACAATTTTTATTTAAATGTATGATAAAAAAATATATAAACAAGCACAATATGTCTAATCAGTCAAAAGTTCAATCTTTTTTTCATTTATATCATGTAAAAGATTGTATAAAATTCAAATCTACTTTATACTGTAGTACAGGTTTTATGAAAATGATAATAACTTAAGCTTTTTCATTGTTATATTAAGTGTGCTTGAAAGGTTTTACGTATAGCAGAAATGTAGTATTATTTTCAGATATTATTTTTGGTGCTAAATATAATTACCAGCTGTGAAAAATGTTTCACAAAAAAGCACAAATTGCTGCTTCCATAATTGAAATAATGCTTTTAAGCAGAAAAATAAAAGCTTCATAATCAGTGACGAATTGTTGGTAAACATTTCAACTGCTTTGCGTTATTTATTTCACGTGGTTTGTATTCGCGAGAATGTATTGCTATTACACGTGTTAACACTAAATTTGCATTTAAAAAAGTTCACATTAATGTCTCCTTCTACAGTAATGCGTCCTCAGCACACCACACGTGTTATGGTTTTTAGAGGCTTATAGTTGATAGAATTATCTTAATCGTTTCGCGTACGTTATTCAATTATATCAGCGAAAAAAATATTTTTTAACATTGTATATAAATAAAAAATGACTTAACGTTTTAAATACGAAATAAGATTTTATTATTACTTGTATTTTAAAACATTTAAGATATCGATGTGTTTCCCCAACAGCGTAGAAGTTAGCGTGCGTGCCGAGCATCCGGAACGCGCGGGTTCATAACCTGGGGTTTTAAAAATCTGAGAATGTAGAACTGGATGCTCATTGGATCAAACACTTGTTTCATAAGAAGTTTTCGTAAAAAGTAAGAGATAATATATAAAAATGAGAGAACTTAACACAATATTGTCTTTTCAAACTCGGTCTTACTCAGGTGAAAGATTTCCTTATCTTAGACAATTTCGTAAAACGATATCCTTCATTTGGCATCACCACATGAAGTTGTAGTATTACGGTATCGAAATAATGTGTGTGCTTATTTTCTCTGAGCGTATCACAACACAAAGCACGAGTACACACATTTATATCGCCATTCATAATAGAAAACCACAGATAAATTTCTTTATGTATTACGCTATTGAGAACTCTGAAATATATCCAATATTTTCACATTGAATGACACATTTTCAAAATAATTAATTTACATTTATATTTAATAATATTTTCGTAACTCAAAAGATGTAGTATACGGACATACTATTTTGAATGCACGTATCATGGCCGTGTGTTATTGGTCCATACTTTCTGGCGATACTGCATTTTTTAAATAAACAGCGCGAATGAAAACTCCGTTTTTTAGCATTTTCAGGCAACACATGCTAGAGAAACCAATCAAATATTTACATACGTGAAATCAAAATAAAAATACACTCGTTGACCTGTTGTGATTGTATGTCATACGGAATTGTTTGTGTAAATTTATTTTATGGTGATAGCAACTCGGATCAAATTTTATTTTATTATCTCCGTGAAAGTTTTTTCTGAAAACATTTTTTACTTTAAAAACCGTGAATATATTTTTTTATAGATTAGATATGGCGATTTTTGGAAAGAGTGGATGTAAGTATAAAATATAAAAGTATGTAGCGTGGGATGATACCGATATAAATAAAGTTAGAGAATTTTATATGAGCTTACTTACATCTTTGAAGTCTGAAACTCTTGCTAAAAAAATACAAATGCATGATATCTAGCCAAAATGTTAAAAGGATATTTTTTGTGAACGTTTTATGTGTAATATTTTGAAATAAATTTTAATCTACTAGTAATAGTTTTATGAAATTCGAATTCAGCCCGAAATATATTGTTTAATAATAAATATATGTATTGAAATTGTAGTTTTTATAATATATATGCATACCAGTGGCGGGTGGTAATAACTGCAGTATATCATGATGTTTTAAGTAATCAATTTACTCTTTTAGATGAAATTCTAGTCTGTGCTTAGTTTTGAATATTTCATTGACAACCAAATCATAAAAAGTTATGTTTTATCAATTTAATATTTAAAACGGCCTTTCTTCTTTTACTAGTGTAAATATTTCTAAGTATTTATTTTTACTAATTTTACGGTGGAAATAATCTTTCAATAAAAGCACTGAACACTGCCAAATACTTGTATTTTTAGAATGTGAATTTTTCACACTGTTAAATACTAGTAAATAAATAAAAATAGCAAAAATGTATTGACAAACAAAAAGGTATTCTGTACCATTACAATACATTTATTTTAATTTGCAGCCAATAGTTGAGATATATTCAAAACTAAAAACAAAACTTAATTTAAAACTCTACTGCTAAGAGCTTAAAAGCTACGGCGTAGTACTGCAGAGTCAACGATAATGGTTACTTGCTGAATAGATTTGCATTTCTTTCAGTTCAAAAACCAAGGCATGAATTTTTTAATCCTACTTACATTAGACAATGCTGTTTTTGGCTTTTATTTAATGAAAAGTTATGCCATCAATTTTATATCAAATAATATATTAGTGTCTGAAATTTAATGTTACAGCATTATAATTTAGATGAGTGATGATAATGCTAGAACATTACAACTTTTTTTCAGTATTTTAAATCTAATGCCCGAGGCGTGAAAGAGTCAATTTGTATTTTCAGTTTTCCAAGAAGTTGAAATTGTTTTCTACGACAACGATTTATGCTCAAAAACATCATCATTTTAATATCTTTAAAATATTATAAAATACAAAATCGATATTAGAAAGTATTATGCAGAAGAAAAAAGCATTGATTAATTTTTAACAGCATTTTTAATAGATAAAATAGGATTATGAAATTTAAAAAACTAAAGATTTTTCTAATTGTATCAGCAGCTATGTTTTTTAACCAAGTCCTTTAAATACGTAGAGATTAAAATGAAGCATATGAAGTTTTCCAATATGATGATAATTTCGATAGATTTCATCACGATAACAAGTCACCCAATAAATTTACAAATTGGAAATTCGGTCCTGCATATTTGGGATTAGAAAATATAACACCTGTTTGATTTGAACCCGAATTTTTCGGCTCTAAAGAATGCACCTCTCAATTACCAAGAGGCTGTCATGATATAGTTAAACAATTAAAATGAAGAATTATTTTTTGCAGTTTCTATGTCGTATATTCAAAATATTAGAATATCGTTAAAAGAGAATTTTTTAGATAATATCCTCTATATTAGAGGAAATTTCATATTAATTAAAAGTGCAACATACGGTGTCAAATAAATAATATTTATGTCATGTATGTACATGGTAATCTATATTTAATTTTAATATTAAAATAAATGTATTAAAAATTTATATTGATATGCATTTGGAATCAAGCGACGTTTTGAAAATCGAAAGATAAAATATTCTGGATCGTGCTTTTAGAAATTTTGGAAACAGTAAAAAACATAATAATCGCCGGAGCAAATATAAATATTTTAAAAATAACGGCGTTGTTCTATTTATAAGCTAATGGTCGTATTACACTAGGAGATGCAACTCAATTGAACACGACGAAATTTAAGCGTCGTTATAAAAATACAGTGCTTAAATTTTTAACTAGCCCACTAAAACATGTAGAGTTTATAGCTACAATATGTTTCTATTTCTACCACAAATATTTGATAAAAATAAACATGTTAAAAATTTACATTTAATAAATGGGAACTCAATTCTTAAAAAAATGTTTTAACCCCCTGCAAATTTCTGACGAAGAATATATTTTTTTAATATCGCAGTTATTGATACACCTGATTAAAGCAAGGTATAACGATAAGACGGGTGCTTAATACGCAAACTAAGGTTTCCCAAACATAATGCTTAGATAACAGATTAAATAAAACAATATATTTTTTTCGGTTTATTGGAACTATAATACAAAAAACAGAACTTTTAACCCGAGCATACCTATCGTGTAATGAAGGTTGCATGAAAGGGTTAAATGGTTAATATCTAGTTTAAGAGGACCTATATAATATGTATTTAAAATTTTATGTATTTGAAGAAAAACACTTAAATTTAAAATTTAAAACTTATAATATCACAATAATCAAATCAATCTTAGGTCCATATATATATAAAATACGACAGAACTATATGATTATTTGGATAATGAGAGAGTACTACACATATTAATTGATTAGACAGAGATAGAAAAATTAACATTCTTTCGCCGACAAGCGCTAGACAATACCATATTTTTTTGTTAGGGAAGTTATTCATAATAGGACATTATGTCCAGTATTACATTTCATACGTAAGTCGCGCATAAGAATTTGCATATTATATACCAATTACATATTTATTTTGACATTTAAAGCCAACTGTATTGAGAAAGTATTTCAAGTATTTTGCGAAGAAATGGAACGATATTTTATAATGCCGATATGGATGAAACCGGTTAAAGGGGGTTTCAATGCATTATTTATGTAGTATAACTTATAATTAAAAATCTCTTAATTTAGTTGAGTGTACTTAAGTCTGATGGTGTAATATGACTATTAGACAGTAAACGCTACGAGACAGGTAAAATGAATGTAAGTAATGTTTATGCGAGCTTCGCTTTATCTTCTTTGTACAATAAATTCAAAGTTGTTTCATAAGTATTCTGACGTTGTTTTATTGCCCTTTTTACAAAAAAAAGTTTTCTATAAATGCGTACCACCTGCTGGTAAAAAAACATAGAGATGTAAAACCAGGTGAGCCGATGAGACACTATGATTCAAAGTGCTTTTTAAGCTCTTTTATTTTTGTCTTAAAAACATATTCTAATCTGCAATGCTATTTTGAAACAATGGAAAAAACTGTTTTTTTTTAATGTAAAACTTGCATTCTTTATCTCTGTTATTTTGTATCATAGACTTTTACAGACAAAAAACGATTTCAAAAAATTAAATTGCTTTTTTTAACTTTTGTGTTAATACAAAACATAGTTCTCAAGTAATTCTTAGTAGACTCATGAATAGGTATTGATATACTTAGTTAAAAAAATCTTTATGTGAATTTTTTTGTTACATAAGTGTAAATTAAGACTAAATTTTAAATAGTACACAAACAATTATAATAATAAATAGAGTTTATAGAATATGAGTTAATATAATAAGTTTGTATTTTTTTCATTACTAATTATATTGTTTTAAAAATTCTATATATTTTTTTTATACCATGTTCGCTCCTAACGCTGAGCATATGGATTTATACAGTGTGAAGATATCCACTCCGAAAGAGGAGTATATGAATCTCCGCAATGTGAAGACGTCTTGACAGATTATTTTTCTCGAAAATTGTTTGTTTGAGACAATTACTCAACCCGACCATCCGGTCCTGCTTTTTTGGATTTTAGAAATCCGACAGATGGGAATTCGAGCCCACATTTCCCGGATCGCTAGGCATGCACGCTACCAATTACATACACTATCGGAGAGACTATATTTGTATAATTTGAAAACAAAAAAAAAAAAAAACCCTTAAAAGAATACTGTTAACACCAAAACAGTTTTTTTTAATACGCTGGAATATTGTTATTTAATATATTGTAGTCCATTGGCAAAAATTCATTCAAATAAAAATCAATTTTAATTAATTTCCAATATTGATCATAAGTGGCCATCACGTGGCTTTTCCTGAATTCTTGGTCAGCCAATAGTCATTAATTAAAGCTGCAATAAAAACTGTTGTTTGTTGCCATTTACTATCACTAATGATTGTTATTAATTTCACTTATGATAGTTGCTAATTTAAGACTATAAATAGTAAGTTATAATAGGATTTATTGATAGTATGTTATATGTTCGCTCACCGCCCACATATAATGTA
>JAGVSQ010004248.1:0-19803 GCA_022683975.1 Rhyacophila evoluta
ATTAATAACTATCATTAGTGATAGTAAATCCCTAATATAATGGAATTAACTACCAGCTTTAAATCAAGCACCATCAGTTAAAAATATTAATTATATAAAAATATTATTATGAGGTATAATTAATAGATTTAAATAAAAGTTTTCTGTTTTAATATAGTGATATTCTTAAAACTATTTTAACTTTTTTTGTACTATTAAGCTTTTGAAAGTTCTTAAAAAGCTCCTCAATATGAATTGAATAGAAAAATCATGATTTCAAAACGTATTTACAGCACCACTGTCTGCAGTCACCACCTACCCCGTGATTCACATCTCTCTCCCATTATATATCTTGGAATTCCTACAACTCCCCTTCTCAATCCCCTAAATGACTCAAACTCCGGGTCATTCGTTCATTAGATCACGCCCAAATAATCACGGAGATATCTTGCCTAATGGGCCACTAACGCATGAGTGATCAATTATTTATTTCATTTACATGTTTTATATTCTGTATTAATAGGTCGCTCTCACAGTTTTTACTTATTTCCAATAAATTCAGTTTTGTTTACATCCAGTCTTAACTATAATTAATAAAAAAACCCTTTTTTTATTTGAAAAGCTCTTAATGTAAAAATAATATTTAACTTTCAAAAAGATGTTATCACTCTGAAATAAGTCACAATACTACATGGTAAAAATTTGACAAAGGCTAAATTTACGTAAATTAACTAAGCAACATAATCTAACAGTTGCCAAAAACAACTTAACGGGTATGCTATGATTTAATTATTATGATTATCATCGGGCTTAAAATGTTTTTTTAATAAAACATACAAAATAAACAATCATACTATACTAATCCTCAGCTTAATTGCTATATAAAGAAATTCACACGGTGAATCGAAAATCCATTCCGTTTTAAATATATTTAACTAGTAAGACATGGTTGGTATTGCTAATTAATGCAATAATTTCAATGTAATCCTACAATCTCACTAAAACTTTAGTCCGCTTAGAATTGGACATGTAATTAGCTCGCTTTTAAATCACCCAGTAGGCCGAAAATGAGCTTTAAAATAGGTATCATTTTACCCGGTACGTGGTTTTCAACTGTTTTGGAGCTTTTATATTTCTCTAAAAGTTTTCGGATCCAAAAACTATTAAAAGAGCTTCTGGATATGCTTTTACGTTAATATTATTCGCCCCGGTTGATCGAAAATCATTTTCAAATATCAAATAGTATCTACGTATTTCTATCTCCAGTAAATGTTCCGATGGTTCAAGAGGTTATCAGAGGGTCGAATCTTTATTGGCATTGTAACCTCATTAAAATTGTTGAGGGCTACCTTTATTCGAACAGTTTTATTGTACTTATTCGAATTTACATTAATAATGCTTCCCGTTTTAATACCAGTTTTTGGTGGGCAAATTCTAAAATGAAATTGCCCAAGGTTTCTCTTACAGCTGTAAAAATATATACATAAACTTTTGAACATTCATTCAGCCTCTATTAAAACATTGAAAAAAGAGTTTAATTAGTTGTAATGTATCTGATAAAATGTATTGAAATAATTTTATGAAATCGAAACTTGTTCTGTTTTCTTGGAAATTGAAGCATATGGATCTGCGAGGAGTATATACATCTACTCTAGACAAGGAGTATATGTTTATCCGCAATTTGAAGCCTTGAATGATTTTTTTTACGACAAATGATTGACAACTAATTAATTTAACATACAACTATGCATTTTTGATTTTGTTTTATCTAGCAGCTATAGGAATCGAATTTTCCACCTCTGCCTCCAATATGGTAGTATCATAAAGAGTTTTTGATGATACAAAAAGATCCATTTACTCAGTTTATGGAGTGGCCATTTTCACACTACTGAAATTCATACTTTTTACTTTTAAACCAGATATAGAACTGAATGCCTTAAAGGTCAAACCTTTCCAGGCAAGGACTTAAATTTGAAAAAAAACGTTTTAAGGGTGGTTAAAAAGCGCAATATTACAAATTTTGTATAGATTACTCTAAAAGTAGTGAATTCAAAACTTGGCAAATTGAAAATGGATCATTTTAATGACAAGAAGGTGCCAATCGCTTTTTTTTAATTGAGGGATTTAAAAACAAAAACGCAACTATCTATCAAAAGCACACTGCAAAAAATAAGGTAAATTTAATACTGACATTCGAGTAAGGTACTTTTTTTTAGAAAATATGAGTTTGCATAAACTGTTAGATATGGTTTATTATATAAAATGATTTGATTGTAAATTTTTATTAAAAGTAAAACTGTATAAATGACTCAGTTTAATTATTGTATTATATTTTACTATTGTATTTTGGTTCCCATGTAGCGTAAAGGTGCGCGTTTATTAATCTGAGGAATGCGGGTTTGTTGTTCACATCTGTCATATTTTTAAAAATCCAAAATTGCACGACTGGATTCTCATCGGATTGAGCAGTTACCTCACAGATAGTTCTTGTGGTAAATAATCTGCCAATATGTTTTCACATTGTTAGGATGCATATATTTGATTTTCGGATTGGATATTTTCATACTGTTTAGATTAATATGCTCCACTTTCGGGTCGATCGTGGAATGGGGTAGATTTAATTATTTTGTTATGTATAATGGCGTTTTTGCTTGTGACCTCCTCAATTCATGTGCGACTTTATAACCCATTAACAGTTCACAGCTAATATGAATAACATTATCATACTGTGATCGAAATAAAGGACGTTGGGTAAGTCGGGCCAACCGGCAACCTGCGGGCAAGCACACTCATACATAATCTCGGCAGAACGATCGTCGCAAAACCTAAACCAGCCGCGTTCTCACCTGTGTAACGACGACATTATGCATGTAAGCGTCCCGGTTAATTTGTGAGTTGACCCGTAGACGTCGTTTGCGCGCCTCTACTCACCCCCTTGAGAGGTTTACAGTGGCATTCCTTTCCGTGTTAAATTACCCTCAGCTCCCCAGTTTCATAAACAAAATCTTCCCAAAATACATCAAGTATCAACGCTATAAATTTAATTTTCCATGCAACCAATCCTTTTGCTGACGCTTAAAATCGGAGTAAAAAACTAAGCATTTGTTCTTTTCAATTATTAAATCACCCTATAAGACAACAAATAAACAAACCAACAAAAAAAAGTTTTTAGTACTTGGAAACTTAATCGAAAAAATAAGTTTTTAAATATATCAGGAAAACATAGACCTAACAACTGGAAATAAAAATGTAAATTAATATTAAAATTATATTTAACTGGGAATTTTTTTCTTACAACTTTTATTAATGACGTTTTGAGTTATTTTTCAATGAACAATTCATCTTTTAAAATTCTCACTGTATATTTTTGTGAAAATTAAATACTAAAACGATTCTTTTGTTACTTTACACGCTCTAGAAATGTAGTTAATGGATTTTAATAATATGAATATCTCCACTTTAGACAAGGAATATATAAATTTTTGCAATCTAAAGATGGAATATGACGGATGTTGGCATACAATTGGGTTTT
The DNA here is from genome assembly GCA_022683975.1 of Rhyacophila evoluta. NCBI lineage: Eukaryota > Metazoa > Arthropoda > Insecta > Trichoptera > Rhyacophilidae > Rhyacophila > Rhyacophila evoluta. The sequence continues at coordinate 3,512 of JAGVSQ010004248.1, forward strand.
AATCAATTTTACTGTTCATATTATCGAGCAATAGTCCCATACCCCTAAACATACTAAATTATGACTGCTAGACTCAAACAAGTAACCCTCAACCATGCATTACTTTTACTTAAGTAACGGAAATTAAAGTACAATTGGATTTTATATACACCGACTTTTATCAAGCAAACGGCATTAATCTTTAGTCATTTTTAAAAAGTGCTTTTAATAAAAAAATACTTATTTTTACCCCTAATACATTTTCTTCTTAAAGGAATCAAGCTGCATATACTAAATTATATTCGAAATTTAACTTAAGATTTTGAAAAAAGGGCCCATCAAATCTGCGTGCAGGAAAATGGAACCAAACCTCATTTACGGCATTATTATATTGTGAGGGTTAATGTATTTTGTTTAAGCAGGGTTGATATTTTAATATATTTCTCATTATTTACTTGAGTATTGGTTGTATGTCGATTTTTCATCGCGTATTGCGAGCTTAGGTTTTTTATATACCACATTAAAGTGTCAGAGATTCGTCTTAATTTTTTTCAGAGTCATTATTTTATTTTATTTAATATGTTAAACATTATAAATACAAAAGTTTCAAAAAAAAAATTATTCATGTTACTTTTTGAAATATGTTTTTTCTTACATGTAAATTTTGTATTTATAATTAATTATTTAATAACACAGTATAAGACGATCAATGGAATGGAAACCAATCTGGTGATAAAAACTGGTGAGTTAATCTTCTTACGAGTATTGCAGAGATTTAGATACTCTCTTTGTTTTGAATCATTTCTGGAGTGGACATTTACAAACAATGGAGGTTCATATCCCCCAGTTTTACAGGATATATAATGAAAAAATAGCACTTATAGAACTTATATTGACTGTGGAAAGCATTTAATATCGTAGTTTTATATTTTTCATTTTTCGATAATCTTAATGTATACAATTTAATATACGTTATGTTACAAGAATATACGCTGAAAAAGCCTATTAGTGTAAAAAATTAGTTTCTAATTTAACTTTCAAGTTTGAAAAAAAGCTTTCACTTTATCATTTGTTTTGGCTTTTTTAAAATAATATTAATATCATATTTCGTATATAAAATAATAGTTGTAGACTTCAGCCACTTAAAGGTAGTTTTTATGGAATGTTTTGACATTAGCTCAAAATCATTGAATAAACATTTTTTGTGCATCCTGTGAAATTTGTTATATGTCACTTATGTCCTTTTCTCTTTTGAGTATCGATATATTTTACTAATATTCTGTAAAATGTTTGTACAATCTTTTGAATTAGAAGTAAAAAATATGCGAATTCTTAAGCACGATAAAAATACTAATACTACAGTAACCAATTTGATGAAGCTTAGCGTGTTCATTTAGGTCATAAATCCTATTTTTTGTTTTTAATTAAAGCTTATTAGTATTATCTAAGGATATCCAATCTTAACACGCTACTGGCCGTAGCTCCGGCCGTAAGTTGGCGCTGAGGGGCTATGGCGTAGAGGGGTCTACGCCACCGAGGCCATGATAATTGCTCCGTGATTTATTATTCCAATTGTTAGCAAGTGCAACGAGCAGCCTCAACTTGGCGGGAGTTTCCCCAAAAGGGGCCTTTGAAAGTAACTTAAGCTCTCGTATGAATGTGGGGTTGCCGTAGATAAAAACAAAACGTGGCCAGTCAATGGCAAGTTAGCTGCAAAAGAAACTTCTAAGTTATTATTTAAGAACAAAAATATTTTTAAATACTGTATATATATATTTCTATTTATCTGAAACTTAAAATATTATATTATTAAAAGTATTATCACTAATATTTCATCGAATATATTTTATGAAAATAATAACGCTAAGATTTAAGAACGCGATACATAAAAAAATAGGACCATATAGATGTTTAATTAGCTGAGCAATTGGTTGACAACCAACATTTGCAAAAGAATTCTATCAAAATGCTTGTCGTGATTCATGTATTTTACAAATGGACTGGATATTTTTACATTTTAGAGTAGATAAAATAAAAAAGGTACGTATATATACTTCACTTAATATCACAATACATTGATATTTGTCTTTTCTTCAATCTTCAATAGCAAGAAATGAATTGATTTCACCTCGTTAGCGTAGTTGGTAGCGTAGGCGCTTCCAGTGATTTTTAAAATCCGAAAAAGTAGGACTAGATACCCATTCGGTTGAGTAATTGTCTGATAAACAATTCTCATGAAAGATAATTTGTCAGGTCGTCTTCACATTGCGGAGATCCATATACTCCTCTTTCGGAGTGGATATCTTCACATTGTGTAGATCCATATGCTCCACGTTGGGAGCGAACATGGTATATAAATAATATATAAATATACAACTTTAAGAAAATATATTGATGTGATATCAAATATACATCAAAAAATAATACATCAGTTCGATCAAATATTATATAAAAACCAATATTACAATTAAAAAACAAGAATAAATATCACCGTATTGAGTGGATGGTGTAAAAAATTACCTTTACAAACTATTTTTTACAAAAATCGAACATCAGTCAGTTTTTTAACCTTACAAGTATTTAAATACCACCTAAAAACATTTTAATCGTGTTTCAAAAGGCTTAAAGACTTATTATCGAAAATGAGAGACAATGTATATTATTTTCGGTATGCAGAAATTTAAAAATGTACTTTTTCATTTATTCAGATTCATAAATTTATGTGTATAAAAGAAAAATTAATGCTTTAAGGTATTCCGTTCATAGAAAACGTGTTATAAACTCAGGCGCAGTCAAAAAGCTCTTTGCCGCATGTGCTTGTTAAAATAAGAATACAGCCTCTTTAGAAAATCTTTTGTCGAAGAGTACCTTAGTAAGACTTCCAATACTAAATACATTTCATAAGATGCTGCGAGAAGGTATTATAATAAAACGGAAAAATTGAACATGTGTTATTTCTGACGTGGCGTGATTTGTCACGCACATCGTTATTTTTGTCAGATTGTTCAATACAAAAAATCACCCCTCTACTGTCATCTGCATTTACTGAATATATTGAAAAAAATATACAGAAAATTTTTGATAGCAAAATCGCTTTAAACTTGACGTGGATTTTTATAGCATATCGAGTTGGATTTTGTATTAATTGTATATCCATTTTGTTTTTTACTAGAATACTTTTTTAAGCCGTATTCACTCCCAACATGCCGCATATGGATCTACACAGTGTGAATATATCCACTCCAAAAAACGAGTATATGGATCTATGCAATCTGAAGACGTCTTGACAGATTATTTTTCACGAGAATTGTTGGTCAGACAATTACTCAATCCAATAGGCATCCAGTGCAGCATTTTCCGACAGATGGAGGATTGAACCTGCATTTCCCGGATTGCTAGGCGCGCACGCTACCAACTACGCTACGACGGTGTTATAATTGCCTTTATTTTATAACTCTATATAACCACTTTAAGAGATCTTGGTGTGTTTTAGATTGAGGTTGCTTCTACAAATGTTTAAATGTGCATAATGGTTTAAAAAAATTGCTAACTCTTGCAAAGTATGTCTTCAATATACTCACAAGATTTTATTATCATCTGAATGTTTATAGTTTCAGAAAAAAAAATCTCTGATATTAGTTATCTTGCTAAGCATGATATCTCGGATCAATCGTTTTCAGGTAGTCAAAGTACAATACGTATAATCTATGACAAAATTAAAAGGAACTTTGCCATTTGTCAATTTTACAGCGTCTAAAAACATTCAATCTATAGATGTTTTTCGTGAAGATGAAAAATATTTATAAAAATAAAGATTATTTTTTCAAATGATTTTAACCACTGCTAAATTGGCAACAGTAACCAATAAAATACATATTAACTATCATTAACTAACATTTTAAATCTCCAATGTACTGCATTTATTCACAATATTTATTATTGTTGTATTTTATTTTAACTTCAAATTAACTACTAGTTTATAATCTGATATGATTTATAATTATATTTTAATATTTTCCATAATAAATCATCCATTTCTGTCTTAATCTAAGTACCAAAAAATCTATTATTTGAACTTTTGATTCGAAATAATAATGTTGATAAAAATACCAATTAGCCACATATGATAATAAAATACAAATAACAATATTTCATATTAAATTATGATTGAATTTATGTTCACACTTCTAAAATAAATTTTAAAAATGCCATCTTTTAATATTTTTAGTTTTATATATACCACATCTTCAATACTTAAACGTATTTTTTTTTAATATATTGTCATGTGACAGTAATAAGATTTTTCTAGTGAGTGGTGTTTCTGAATGCATCTCGTATTTTTATATCATTTTATGTGTCACAGGTGCAGTCTGCTTTTACAAATCAAGCAATTGAATTCAAGTGTAATTTTATAAAATTATAATACGTTTTTTATCAAATTCAATCCCATATCTCATAATCATCATTTGAAAAGCTATAGGTCCCATTATATAATATAATGGAAATTCAGTGAATTTCCTAAAATATTTATATGAATAATTTAGTTACATAAACATCATATTAAATATTGTGTCGTTTATTAATTAAAATTAAATATATTTGATTTAATTTTCTAAAAATGTAAGTATTAAAAGTAATCAATAATAAATGTAATAACTTTATAAAAGTGTTGATAGCTTCTAAGTATTTTTTTGACACTTTCAAGAACTCAAATAAAATTCTAATTAGAATAGAAAAAAATCAGATATGTCACCTTGTTTTACCAAATTTGTTCTAGTGGAGCATATGGATCTACACGATATAAAACTGTCCACTTCTAAAAGATATAGATTGCTGCAATGTGAAGATAACATTTTTATGAGAATAATTGACCAGTTATTCAACCCATTGGGTATACTTAACTAAATCTTTGGATTTATTTAAATCCAGAAGGTGTAAAAACCATCGGTCACACAATGCATACGCTAATTTTCCTGTTATCATAAGGCAAATTTAATATGAGCTAGACATAATATGAATAAATATAGGAAGTCTTATTTACAGCAGATTACACGAGACACAATATGTCCCAATCCTTAGTTCGGACAAAATCGTAAAAATTAATCATTGTTATTTATCCTTTCTTTAGCCACTGCCAAAGTTTGTGATTCTATATTATAGGTACGAATCCCCAGTGAGCATTTAGGCTTCTACCAAACAAGCCTATCCCACTGAGTCCATGGCTATGGAGGTGTTTAACCCCTTTGTCGCGCGTATATTCAGTACCTTGATAATAATATTTATATCATTATGGTACTATATTATTTCCAATAGTAGAATATACGGAATTGCACAGTTCAAAAATATACGCTTCAAAACTAAAGGATATTGATCTACCCAATGTGAAGAGATGAGAGATTATTTTTCAAAAGTCAGGTCACCAAAAATCAACCTAATAAGTAAACAGTACTATATTTCAGAAATAAGATATCATCAAATAGGTATCAGAAGATCATTGTGTGGCATGTAGCAAAATTTAAGATGCTAATTACATCCTCTGGGAGTATCTCCATATGTCGATTGAAAAAAAAAGAGCTTTTCAAGTCAATTCAATAATTCGTCGGATCTATCAGCAATTTCAACTTAGTTTCTACGAAGAAATATTTTTTAGCTTTAGAAATAATTGCGAAATCTCACGGCGGGGAAAATTTTCTTCTCAACAAGGTTAAATATTAACAGGGTATAATTCATTAGAATTGTATTCACTCACACTCTAATGAACGCCAACCAATGTCTTGGAAAGCTACCCCTGGGACACCTGTGGTACTTTGAAAGTAATTCGCGCTTTTTACGCCACGGTATAAGTCCGCATAACGGGTGTGGATACCTGCTGGGTGTTAGAAAAGTGGTAAAACAAAACAAGGCCCCGACTTTTATATTTTTAGTCCACCAGATGTGTAAATTGAACTCGTATTCCTTAGATGCTCGGCGACTGTTCTAGAATAGATAGCTTCAGATCAGCATGCTTCTTTTTCAGAGCGGATATTGTTACAAAAATTGTTATCATTGACGACTGCTACATGTCAATTTAAAAAAAGGGTTACGTCTTTTTTTCTTTTCTTTCAATATAATATTAGTGATTACGAGATATTTTTTATCTCCTGTAAGATTTGTATCGTATGGTATTGGTTTTGCAATATTGCTTTTGAAAAAACAATTGAGAAAAAATAAAACTTTACTCGACAAAATGACTCTGACGAAGAAAAATATTATTATTCTAGTATAATACTTGTAAATATTCAGTACATCGTCGTCAGTATTGTCACCAATAATTTAGAAACACAATTTAAATTTTAAAATCACTTTGCCGAGTAGAGTTTTATTTTTTTCTCAATTTCTCGTATCATCGACACTTTTTTGTATCAATATATATATTATATGTTGATACAAAATGTGCTAATTATATAATAAATCGCAAAATATAAAACCACATATTCCAAAGCGATAAACTAAAAAATCGAGTTGCTTATATTACCGCAATATTGACGACGAAATACTCATATTGTAGAATAATATTGTTTACTGATTCAATTGCATTATCTCCCCGTTCTAGCCAACTATTATTTCCCTTAAATAATGACGACGGCATACATTTTCTCATCCCCTTATTGTGCGGTATCGGAAACAGCGTAATAACATGGCACCTCCATATAGATTATGAGAGGTCGTCGGAACCTCGACCACCCCGTTAATGCGGTGGGATAAAAGTGGTTTGGGGAATATTTTACCTGCGCCTTGTGTCACGCCGTTAAAAGGTTTTGTTTGTAATAACTAATAACACTTTGCCGTGAAAATATTTTGTGATACATTGTGGTATTCTACGTGAGCTCCCGACGTGGATTGCTTTTGAGAAGCTGTGGATTATAAAATACTCCAAGTTCTAATTTTTAAAACACGGTAACCTCATATAATCACTAAATATATTTTTTTTAAAGAAATACTTACGAAAGAGTTCTCCAAAATTATTTAAAAATACATTAAAAATAACCAGATTTATCATTCGTATATTTGGCCCTCGGTTTTTTCTATTAGTTCACTATTTAGCATTACCCGGTAGCTGAAAGATTAATGTGCATGCTTTGAAATCGGAGATTGTTAGTTCGATTTACACAGGTATTGTGTTATAAAAAAAACAAAGCTGCAAAAACGGGTACCTTTTAGGCTGAGCAATTAGTTGACAATAAATCGTTGTTAAAATAATCTGTCTAGATAAATCTTAACAATTTAAAGATCGATAATACAAATTTTCTTACTTTACAATTTTTAATTTTTTTTTTAGTAGTCACCTTCACTATTTTCAAATAGACTTTACTTTTAAAGTTTCAAAGTGGACATGGTATTAAAATATATATCAACTATGGAAAGAAAAGGGGACATAACCCATATGGAACAAATTTTACAGGAAGGACAAAAAAAGCTTTACTAAATGATTTTGAGTCAAAGTCAAAATATTACATGGTAACAAAACATTACAAAGCCAAAACATTACATCTTTATTTACATTACATGATGTAAATAAAGATAAAAACTGGCACTTTATTTATTTAATATGATATAAATTTAATAAATTATTTAAGAATCCCAATAAAATTGATTAAGTAGAAGCCCTTTTTCCTATTCGCAAATTTCACAAACCATATTTTTTTCAAACTTAAAAGCTAAATTTAGACACTAGTTTTGTATTTTTAGTCTCTATCACTCAGATGGTCGTGTATTTCAGTTGTATCCATCTTGATTATCGAATAAAAGCTATTTCAAAAAGTTTATGGTTACATCTTTTTTACTTTCCACGGTTGATATAGTAGCATGACAATCTTAAATACTTTTTAATTAAAGTTTGGATCTCCTGCAATTAAATTGTATTTTAAAATATACTTAAACTGTTTTTTACTGAAGTAAACATTAAGAAAATAGTAATTGTTAATTAATTTCTTACAATAAAACATTAAATAAAATACTTTTACGGAAAACGCGTTAGTTCATCACTACAATTTAAATGCTATATTTATTTAAATATACATATATTTATGCTGCACAAAAGCTTCGTTTATATTTAAAAATAACATGTTTGTCGCTAAAAATTGGAGTGGCAATGATAGGTAATTTTTATTTAGCTTAAGTTGTGCACCGTTCTTGGTTCGACTCCCCGAAGTAATGTTTTTAATTAGAATGACGCTGGGGAAATGAGCGCATCGTTCGCATAAGAACAGTTGTGAAAATATACACGAAACTTTGAAGAATGAAATGAAGAGCTATTATCTGAAGGTAAAATAAATATTAATTCAAAATTAAAGAGTACAATATATCATACTAATAAATTTTACTTAAGAAATATACTTTTTGTAAACGAGTAAACATTTCAAATACTCGTTAGAAAAATAAATTCAGTTATTATTTTTTGTGGTGGAATTTTAAGACTCTCTTCGCCACAGACAATCATTATAACACCTTATTGTTGTTATAATATTAAAATATTATTTAATTCAATAAAGATGAGTGTTATTTGGGTGCGTACTACATATTTTTATAAATATATATATTTATCGTCACCAATATTGAAGGAACACATATTTTGAAATTTTGGCTTAAACCACTTTGTAAAGTATAATTTATTTTTTGCAATCTCTAGTATTACTATCACATATTTGCATTAAAACATAATATATACACGCCTTGTAAACATATGTAAATGTGCCAATGATGTAAGAGATAGCAAAAAATAAAATTTTACTTTATAAAACGACTAACTTAAGAAATTAAGATACATGTTCCTGAAATATTGACAAAGATATATTTATATATATTTATAATAATTGAATTTGAATAACTTCTCTCGTATAAATTTTTGTTACATAATAGTACATATTTTAAATTAATTTAATCATAATTTCGTTCTTCCATTAATCTTGTACGCGAATGTTTTTTCTTTATATTAATATTTCTAAAACAGGAAATGCGTTACGTATAATCATTTTTTAAATTAACTCCTTTTTTGCCGACCCTTTTGTGTTAAATTTTTGATGAATTAAGACACAAAAGAAATACATTTCAGTCATCTATCAAGACTTATAACATGTGCAATATCCAACAGTCTACTAAAACTTATCCAATACTTTTTTCAATGGCGATCTAGTTAGTATTCGTCAGATTCAGTGACTGTATATAGTATTATATACAGTATATTATGATCGATAACAATGGATGTATATGAAATAGAAATCGTGCATACTATATCGCACGCCAACTTAGGTCAAGGAAGCTTTTCTTGGCACTTTCAAATTCGTCAGCTATGCCACACTATAAGAATACATAATGATAGGGATAAAAATATACCATATGAATATGATATAAAGAAACCATATATATAAATATTATATTTTCAATACCTAAAAAATATCAAAAATAAATCTGCTATGTTTACTTCTAGTTGTTTCCTGATTTTCCACGTTTTCACATAATTTTCTTCTACAAAAATCCCCATTGGAATTATGTACTTTAGTAAATTTTTACTGTGATTAGTAAATGACAGGGTGAAAAAGCATTCATTCTGAAGACAAATTGAGTGCATTTATGAATTCGTCTCACAATTTTAAAAAAAAATCATATTATGAAAATTAGCATATTGTAAATTAAATAAATATATCAATTATATTCTCAGGTTAATTAAATATTGTTTTCTTATAAACGTTGCTTTCTGTAAATCTTTATACAAAAGACTTTAATCACTTTAGCAGGAATTGAAATAACAAATTCATTAAAATATTCGCAACTTTATAAATTACGTATTGTGTCAACTCAGCAAATTATATTTCTCTTGTAAGTAACATGTGACTTAACAAACTTTCACTTAAAGCTTTTGGGTAAGCCAAATTTTAAATTAAAAGCTCTTGATATGCAACCGAAATTAAATACAAATATTAAGCTTCTGTTTAAAGAATAATTTATTTAATTCAAATTGTTACTGAAAGTGAATAAAATAAATACATCATGCTTTATTATAACGAGTTATTTTTTTACTAAGCTAAACAAACAAAGGCAATGGATATGAAGGATATATATATATTTTTCACATGTTAAGAACATTACACATTATTGGTTCAAAACATTCACTACATTAGATGAAAGATTAACAAAAGAGTTTTAATTGCTTAAAACATATAGAAACAGAGTAAATATTGTAAAAAAACATTAAATAAAATTTAAAATCAACAAAAATTAAGCAAGAGTCACCATGGGTAGTTCACTGATTGTATTCTAAAAAAATGTTAAACATCTATTTTAACTCACTCTCACAGAAAACTTCAATATCTTAGGCAATTTTGTTAATAATAAACGTTATCCTGCGTTCAACATGAATTCTGGTAGGCTAGCTCTGCACCTTGAAAAATAGTGGAAGTTCCGGATCTATGTAGTTCCGGCTCATTTAGTTATCGAGGACACAAAAACCGATATTTTTTATTCAATATCGAATCATGAAGTTTCCAAAAATATGACAAAATATCATCTAAAAAATGGAAAATATTTAATTTATTAAAATTTATAGAATCTATATAAAATTTTTTGTCACAGGAACCACAATAAACTTTTACTTAATTATTTTCAGCAAAACTAAAAATATTAAATAGGTACAACCTTAGAGTTCATGAAAGCTCAAACTAGTGCTTTACTTTTTCAATATTAGATTAATTTGAAAAGTAATTTAAAAAAATAGTTAAATTAGTTTCAAGTCTTTTTTCCTGCCAGTAAACTTCACAAAGAATACTTTTTTTCAAAAAAACTAAGGGTTACGAGCCTTTGGTTTTCTATAGTCAATGAGAGGGGTATTTCCAATGTGAATTTAATCCACTATACACAAATTTAAAAGATTTTTAACAACTATTTTTTTATATAAAACAACCATTAGCTTGCAAACTAGTAGACAAAATCAATTTCAAAAATATTTAAAACAAGAAAACATGTTATATGGTTATTTATGCAAAATAATATTGTTCGAGATATTCTGTTTTAAATTTTGACATGCTATAATAAGTTCACTTTATACCCACCTTATATAGCAATAAAAATGATCCTTTAATATCTTTAACTCTAAATTATTTAAAACTGGTAAACTTCCATATGTGAGAAATTTATTAATTGTTTAATATCATTGTTAGTCTTGTTATAATATTAAATCAATTTAATTTATTTAGTAACTCAATGTAGTGTTATTTTATAATATGTATAATGAACTTTATATGGATTTAGATTATGTATGACGTTTATTGTCTTTTTATTTATTTAAAAAAAGAAAAACTTCACACATCATTTGAGTTTGTGTCTCAAAACAAATACGTTGTTTCATATTAATAGATGATTTGTGTAAAATAAATGAGTTTTATCTCACACGATAAAACCGAAACTACTTTCTTGAAAACATAATATTATAAAATTTGCTGTATTTTGTCTGTGACAAGACTATTTTTTGTGCTGTAAATATCCTAGATCTCGTTAATTAATAATACAAAAACTTTATTACAGTATATACTATTTCCATCAAAAATGTTGTAAATTTCAGCAATCACTGATATCACGTTACTTTATATAATATTTCATACTCTAACGATGATCGAATCGTCAGCTTACGTCTTTTAGAAAATTTTCAGAGCGTATTTTGTTGTTTTTTCTTCATTTTTTGACATTAAATGATTGATGCTCTTTACGAGTATATGAATTGGATTGCCAGGGAATGTTCATAAAAAAAGTTTAATTTTTTTTACTTTGAAAAACGAACTCTCGTCCGTACTTTAAACTAAATAATAATGTATTATGCAACATAACATTTCATCCTCGATATTTAATAATTAATAAGTCAAAATATTACAGTTTCTGTATAATAATACAAATCATAGTTTCACATTTTTCAAATTAAAATAATATTTAGCATTATACATATATCAAAATTTCATTAGCCAAAAATTGATTTATAAATAAAAAAGTATTTTTTTATAAATTCTAACAATTCGATCATTTTAGTTGCATTTCAAAAACTTTTGCGAATTGTATTTCCATGATACTTTTATAATTATGAATTTTACCATGATGATTATAAATCGATCATCTTGAAAAATTCCAGTCCTTTAAATCCTTTTTATATTATGTTTCTTCCAAAAGTAGAGTATAGAGATTTATACAGTGTGAAGATATTCACTACAAAAGTGGAGTATATAGATTTTCATAATGTGAAGACATGTCTTGAGAGATTATTTTTCATAAGAATAGTTTCCCAGGTAAGTGTTTAATCTAATAGGTATTCGGTTCTTTACTTTCGGATTTTTTTAACTTCGGTATATGTGGGAATGGAAATTGCATTTCCTAGATTCCAGGTGTGTACGCTACCTCATATGCTACTGAGAAGATGAGAAAAAGTTTTGATAAGACATATTTAAAAATGAGACCGTCTTAAAGATGTATTTCCACAGCCTGAAGAGTATCTAACTGTAGATTACGCCTGATTAAGACCAGTTATAATAGAAGAGTGGTGAAATGGTAGCCATATTATGTTACTATTGGAGTAAATTAGAAGAAGTAAGTAATTTGACTTATTAAAAATATGACAAAATACGAAAATGAACAACGCTTTTGTCACAACTATATCTCGAAACGTTATTAATTTACCTTATTCAAGCCAGTCAATCTTTTGTACCATTTTCGATTCTTAAGTAGGACATATGAATCTTTACAGCGTAAAAATATTCACTCCAATTATATGAATCTTCCGTAATATAAAGACGTATTAACAGATTATTTTTCACAAGAATTGTTTATCAGACTATTGTTCAACATCTGCGGAAGTAGTGCACATGTGTATCTCTACAGTGTTAAAAAGTATCTGAATTTAAATTTCTGTTTGATTGAAATCAGTTGTAAGGACGAGATGGAGTAAACATAAAAAGATGGTAATGTGACTATTACGATATGGTGAAATACGAAAACATTTGTCATAACTATTTCTCAAGACATAGTTGATTTGCTGAATTTAAATTATAGCATGCCAGTTAAATAATAGTATCATAAATGACCGCTATATATAATTCATGTTGTATATTAAGCAACAAGGTATTGATGAAAACTAAAGAGACAATAAATTAGTATGTCTGTGATTTTCGTAAGAGCAGACCACATGTTTTAGTAAGGCAAAGATTATGAAATAAAAAATGAAGCATTTATAACTTCAACATCAAATAAGTTTACTCTGTGAACTTGTTTCCATATAATATATGATACGAATATTTTATGAAATGTATTTTTTATTGCAATATATTCATCGTTTTTTTTGAAGATCCTTTAACAAAAAATACCAAAAATTTACTGTGCAATTTAATATTTTCATATTATTATTACGTTTATATTTCTTAACGGTTTCTATAGGATGGTTGGTATCTTCCCCTTCTTGAAAAATCTCTATTTATAAATTCAGTCATTCAAAAAAATTCGTGATTTTAACGATTCTCTCGATTTTAACCTTCATTTAGGTCTCAAAATGCTTGGATGAAACCTTTTCATGGCAATCGCTTTACCTTTAAAACCTTAAATATTTTTACAAGAGCTGAGCTTTTACTAAACATTGATGTTATAAAACTGTATAAAAAATGAACGATAAAGTTTTTGAGAACTTTGATACACTTGAATTTTTTTTATAAAGCAGATATAGTATTTAATATAAATTATGTTTAAATGACTTCAAAAGAGTAGGTTTTTAGCTTAATCTTTGTTCATTTTAATCATGGAGTATATGAATACTATTCAAGAAAATTAATCACTCAATCTTTCATTTCTTTACAGAGTTCCACACTGAGACGCCAAAATCTACTAGAGCTAGTTATAAACCAATCATTTTCGAATTATATTTATGCATTTAAATACACGTAGAAAAATATTATTTCATCACGTCCGTTTCAAAAATGGAGCATATGGATCTGCGCGGTGTGAAAATTTTCACTTCAGAAATAATTTATATCGATCTATCCAATGTGAAAACATGCTTGTTCAATTTTTTTACGAAAATCAGTTTTCAAACAATTGACTCACTTAATACGTATTGAGTTTTGTATGTTTGCATAAAAATCTATCAGCTGTGAGAATCGAACCAGCAAACTCCAAAACGCGTATGTCAAACTCTCTTCGCTGCCGGAGAGGATACTTATTAGCTTTTTTTATAGATATCTATTTGAGAAATTTTTAATCAAGCTAATCTTTTAATTCATTGCATAAAGTATTCATGTAGTATTCTTAAATGCGCGTTGCTTAGACAATATTTGGCAGCTCTTAAACTACAGATATATGACTTTTAGCGCCATATTATTTTATATAAAAAAACAAATATTTAATTACAATTATATCGCATAGCAATATTTTCATCTTATAGCATACAAAATCTGTTACCAAATATTCATAATTTTAAATTCATGTAAACTCTACTCAAGTGAATTTAGGTAATTCTTTTCCCATAGGTTACGTCTCGTTAGTTTTACTTTAAGACCCTTTATGGTCTTGAGGTGAAAAAATCCTTTTCAATCTGTCAAATGGAGTTCCTTTTCGGATAATATTTTTTATCTACAATTTTTTCCTTGTGACCTTTTTCCAACTACTACTACATAAAATATTTCTTGAGATTTCGTAAAAAAATATGCCTATCAAGGTTATTTTGTAAAATATCTTTTAATTTTGTATCAAAATCTAACATTAATTTTTAACTATATACGTCAATATCTAACGTTTTTTTTATAGTATACTTCAAACTAGTAAGATCAATTATAAAAGTTTGAATTCTGGGAATATCTTTTCAAATTGAAATCAAACATTTAAATTTTATTGATTGTACTAAAACATTTTACAGAATATAAAAGGAGACTAGGAAATTCAAATATTCTCAATTTTTGTCGAATTATATTAATTTTTCTACTTCGTAAAACTAACCTTACCTTTTTAAAACATCTTCTCTTAAATTGGAGCATATTTTTCATTACGGGGTAAAGATGCCTGTTTTATAATTAAAGCACTCAAATTCTCGAATAAACTGTCTAAATAATATATTATATTCACAGTTTTTTTCAACTATTTATCAGCCAACTCCGCAATGCGTTGGATATCTGCATGATTGTCCATCCATCATCCGCCACATATCCACATCCGATATATGAACGTATACTGTGGCGTAAAAAATGTAAATCTCTCTTTAAAGTACTCCGATAGCAGCTTCCTAAGACCTTGGTTTGCATATACTAGAGTGTGCGTGGTTCCTATTCTAGCTAATAGTGCCAAGCTAATATCTAGCCCTGTTGAGAAGAGCCTTGCCGCTTTTTCTCACTCTTTTTAAAAGCTGAAAAATTATCCTTTGTAAAAATCAAGCCGCAATTTTCGGTCGGTCCGATAAATGATCGAGCTGACGTGGAAAGCTTTCCCCTTTCAACCTACATAAATAGGGCCATTACTAGAGAATGTGATTAGCATCCTGCATTTAGCCGCATAAGCAAAGAGATTATACAAGACCAAGCTTGGAGGCAAAAAAATGACCCACTACTGTATCTTTTAACTAGTTTAACTTGAGTGGGCGTGAGATTTGAATTCGCAACTTTTGAATCAAAGCTTACGTTACCACTAAGCCACCGGAATAACGTCATTAGTTAATCATACTAGTCTCACCAAATTCATTATTTTGTTTAACACTGTCATCCGATGCTTATATTGTATAGGGTCTTGTATAAAAAAATACAAACATATTTTTAAAAAGTCTTCCTTTATCCCTATTTCAAATGCAGAACTCATCATTAGCATCAAAACGTTGCACACTAGTAGATCATTCAGAAGCATTCACTTCTGGCTCAAACTGAGATGTTTAGACATTGTTCGTAAGGCAGTTGCCTTCACTTGTCGTATACAAAGGACAGGATAGGCGACCGACGAGTGGGTCCTTTCAGAACATCTTGTATTATTCCTATCTCTCGATCTTAGTAAAACACTCCACTGACAAAGATTTGACCTTTTAATACTCCATCTACTGGACGCATACCTGCACGTAAAAATCAGTGGTCAGAAACAAGAAAATATTTACACTCTATTGCATTTACTTATTTGAATTTAATTTCAATTTTATTTAAATAATAATAAATCTAATAGTTTACACCGTGGCGTAGCAAACACAAGGCGCTCTGCAATGTATTTTATATTAATATTTACATACTTATTAATATTTTCGACTGATGGTGCTTGATGGAAATTGATTTTAAATTCTAAAT